>OZ038389.1:42004118-42154118 GCA_964036045.1 Eutreptiella sp. 'Long Island Sound 2002' | reverse complement strand
GAAGTCGGCGTAAAGGGTCAGGTCCCCCCCCCCCGGTCGCCAAAGGCCCAGGAGCAGTCCTTGAAGGCCAGGAATGGTTGCTAAAGACCGGGAATGATTGTTAAAGACCATGAATGGTCACTAAAGACCGGGAATGGTCGCTAAAAACAGGGAATGGCCGCTGAAACCGGGAATGGTCCCTAAGGACAGGGAATGGTCGCTAAAGACAGGGAGTGGTCGCTAAAGACAGGGAATGGTCCCGAAAAACCGGGAATGCTCACTAAAAACCAGGAGTGGTGGCTGAAAACCGGGAATGGTCCCTAAACATCGGAAACGGTCGCTAAAGACTGGGAGTGGTCGCTGAAAACCTGGAATGGTCCCGAAACACCGGGAATGGTCGCTAAAGACTGGGAATGCTCACTAAAAACCGGGAGTGGTTGCTGAAAACCAGGAATAGTCGCTAAAGACCGGGATTGGTCCCAAAAGACTGGGAATGGTCGCCGAAAACCGGGAATGGTGGCCAAAAACCGGGAATGGTCGCTAAAAACCAGGAATGGTCGCTACAATAGGGGAATGGTCGCTAAAGACCGGGAATGTTCGCTAAAGACCGGGAATGGCCGCTAAAAACCGAGAATGGTCCCTAAAGACTGGGAATGGTCCCTAAAGACCGGGAATCGCTCAAAACCGGGAATGGTCATTAAAAACCAGGAATGGTCGCTAAAAATAGGGAATGGTCGCTAAAAATAGGGAATGGTCGCTGAAAACCAGGAATGGTTGCTAAAACCGGGAATGGTTGCTGAAAACCAGGAATGGTCGCTAAAAACCGGGAATGGTCGCTAAGCGGGGAGACGGAGGTGGTGTTAAGTGGGTGATTGAGTAGGATGAGGTGCGAGGGTCAGGAGTGTGGGAAGCTGGAGTTGGTGTTGAGTGAGTGATTGGGCGGTTTGTGGTGCGAGGATCGGGAGTGGGGTGGAGGAAGTACGTTGAAGATGTTGCTGTGCAAAGGTAAAGTGAAGGGACAGGAAAAGTGAAGGGATCTTGTGGGGTAGCATGGAGATTAATGTGTGTGAATTTGGTGGCTTTAGGTTTGTAGGTGGTTTCGCGGGAGACGTGAGGTTTTTTTGTTGCGGAGAGTGGAGGAGGGATTTTTTGGGAGGTATAGACGGGGGAGAGTTGCTCACTGGCATCATATGGGTTGAATCCGTGCAAAAGCTAATCTTTCATTGGTCAGCAATGCATGCTTTCGCAAGTCTGGCCCAGTAGCACCTAAAAGCAAAGGTGTGGCCAGGAACTGTGGGGGTTGGGTTGGGTTGGGTTGGGTTGGGTTGGGTTGGGTTGGGTTGGGTTGGGTTGGGTTGGGTTGGGTTGGGGGGGGAGGGGGCAGGGGGGCATCAACCACGAGAAAAAACAGTCAGACAAAAGAATTGAAAAATCGGCGGGATACTAGAACGAAGAAGAAACAACACATTCAAGGATCCTGAAATACACACCAGGAGTTTCGGCTGTCAAATTGAATGAGCCTGGGTCATGCTGAAGCTTCACACCACACCACACCACACCACACCACACCACACCACACCACACCACACCACACCACACCACACCACACCACACCACACCACACCACACCACACCACACCACACCACACCACAACACACCACACCACACCACACCACACCACACCACACCACACCACACCACACCACACCACACCACACCACACCACACCACACCACACCACACCACACCACACCACACCACACCACACCACACCACACCACATCGTGCTCCGACTGGTTGATGGTCCATTGCAGATCTCTGTTGCCTGTTGCTGGCATGTGAACCTTATTACGAAAGCCATATCAACGACCACCATCCATCATAGCCCCTTCCTTATCTCTCTTCTCCTTCTTGCACCCATGCCACAAAAGGCTTAGCAGCCTCTCGCACTTGCAGCGCATGCTCTTCAGTGACCCCAAATCCACAGCTTGCGGTCTCGTTTTCACACCATTGGATGATAATCTGTGCAGCAAAAGTCAGTGGCAAACCGGCTCGTTTAATGCATTTGCTCTGTTCTGTGATCAGACAGGCTGCATGTTGATGAAACACGTGTGGGGCCAGATTGTGATGATTGAAAATGCATGTGGGATCTGCACCCCCCCCCCCCCCGCTCTCATGAGGCCCCGAGGACCCCCCCCCCCCCCCCCAAAGCATCCCAGGATGTCTGAAGTAGCCCCAAAACGTGACTCTGACACAGAATTTAGGCAAATCCTGTTTCACCACCACCCCTTCCCCCCCACCTCATTCCGCACCTACTTCGTTCCTGTCAGGCCAAGCACTGGTAGTCAACGTGTAGCGACAATTGCACAAACCTGCTCTGCCACAATGTCCAGCTCCCACAACGGCTTGAGAACACCCTCAAAAGCATCTATGGAGCCCTCTTGCTTCTTGCTGCAGGCATGACAAGTGCAGTTGAGGGTGTGAAGCTTCGGTGTGACCAATGGGTCGGGGGTCACAGTGCCACATGAGCCCTGGCAGCAAAACGCATTCATCATTCAATGCAACCGGCTTTTGAATGTTGTGCTGTGGCAAGGGTCAGGTGTGAGTCGGACACTGCACACTGACTTTCTTTAGGAGGGTGGTCTGTGTAACCCCCTTTACAGGACCAGTGTACTGGACGCCCACAGGTTTTATGGTCTTGCCTGCAGGTGCACATGCATACCCCAGGCTCGAGTGGGTGGATAGGTGAGTCAGCACTACATAAGCCAAGTGCAGCCCCACACATCCCTCCCACCTCTGGGGTAACGGAGCAACAGGGATGTCGGTGCCCTCCTTCAGAGGTTGTGAATTTTTCCAGATGTGCTATTGGCCAAAAATGTACATAAGGTACAGGGGACTGATGTGTATATTCTAGCCTTGATTGTTCATAGCATTTCTCTAAGGAAGGATATCATACTTAGGAGCTTAGCCCATGGGCTTAGTGCATCCGGACACCTCTTAATGAGTTGCCACTATGATGGCTGGACGGACACTACGCCTGTACGACTGGAGGCTCCCCCTGCTCTGACGATTAGAGTTGCTCGTGTGTGGCCTGTCCATGTCCCTCCATAGTCCCTTGCTGACGCACACTGTCGCCCGCCAAATGCATGCTGTACACCATGTTGTTGGGCATGGGAAAGACTTCCTGCACCCATCCCCTGGCCGAACCTGGGAACTCAACACAGTGTCGTATCCACTGCCCATCTGGTTGTGCCTCCCTTTCCTGCAACAGGGGGGAGATGGGGTGTAGCTGCTCAGGGTCCGGCAGTTGCGGAACCAACCGGACCTCACACTGTTGGATCACCATGGAGTCATCCTACACGTCCTGACAGCCTGGTGGTTGCGGTTGCAAAACCAATGGCATTGCATAGAGGTCCCTCGGGGGTGGGTCTTCTGTTTCCGCCACTAAAAGCTGTCGTCCAATCTCATCAAAGCAGATACAAGGCACGTTGGTGCTCGGGGGTGGTGGCCGGGTGTATCTCTCTCACCCCCCCCCCCCCCAGACGTTGCTGCCAGCGACCAATGGTCAGAGGCAGACAGCAACATTGCACTATGTCAGCTTAAGGTGACTGCTGGCGACCACAGCGCGAGGTCAGGCCTATATCCTGGAGCAGCGTGCACAGCTTGGTGTTTGTATGCCGCCCCTTTGTGGCGGGATTACTCGCCTGACTGCCTGTGCCCCATGCTCATCGCATATCTCTAACATTCGAACTGTTGGAGTGGTATCGTGATTGCATGTTGATAGATGACATGACACAAATGGCATGCCCTGCCCATCTTAGACAGGCGGTCTGCTTCTTCATTGCCCATGACAGTGACGTGTGGTGGGGCTGTAAGTCCTGTCCTGGTTTGTCAAGCTCAGTGATAAGCTCATCCCAGAGTACAGTGCTGGTGACAGGGCCGCAACAGCACCTGCAATTCCATCAATAAGCTGCGCCCTGCGTACCAAGCACTACATATGAACAGTCAGTGCAGATGGCAATGTGCACTGACTCTGCATGCATCAAGCGGAATGTGCCCTTCGATGCGCAACGTGCTGGTGCAAGATGCGGCCATGTTTTTGCTTGATGCAACTATTTCAACGAATCAAGTTTATGGAGCTTTGTACTTGCAATCTGTTCCTCATCAAGATGGCCTTCGTTTGGGAATACTTTCGGGACGAATTTTGGGACAGGGTTTCAGACAATTGTAGCAGTGGTGGGTGTGCATAGTGGATTCATTGATGCTGCACCAAAAGGGAAGCTTGCCTCCTTTCTTTTGTTCAGCTCTCGTCCTGCACTCATACCAGACGAAGAACTCGAAGCAGCAGAGAAGGGCTTCTTGTTTCTCATCGTCATCAGCCCAACCCTTTAAGTAGTCGGCCTTCTCAGTAATTTGAGGTGGAAGAGGTTCGTCCTCATCAAAGATGCCCATCAAGAGGAAGTACGCTGTGCAACGCAGATGGGGCATTTGACACGCAAAACGGTGGCGGCATTTGATACACAAAATGGCGGCGGCATTTCTCACGCAAAACGGGTGGCACAGACAAAACCTGAGAAGAATGGTTTGTTGGTGCACAAATTCCCTTCAATCGTTGCAGGGCCTTGCGTCGCCACTTTGTTGATGAACTCTGCCGTCTCTTTGGGATCGTGCTTTTGTACATAATCAAATACTTCCTCAATCCGCTCGTCCTCCTCCGGCTCATCCTCATCGTCTTCAACGGGGGTCCGATCGATGTCGTCTTTACCCATTTTCTAGGAGGGGAGTAGCAACCTCTGAAGGAAAATTCCAACGGTCTACTGGACTCTCCTGACACCATTGCTGAGCAAAGGGGGGCCCGTGCACATGGCGAAGGGTAATGGTGTTTGGTACCTCAGACTTTGGCTGCCACCATGAGGTAGCAGCAGCAGTGGTGCCAAAGGGGTGCTGACGTTATTGCTGTGTCCCTGGGATGGAACGAAATTGCATTGCTCATCTGTAACACTTTTCAGCCTTGTTGGCAGGTGGCGGTACTGTGACAGGTCAGAGCATGACAACCGCATTCAATGGTTGCCATTCTTGTGGCTCAGGTTCAGTTTGCAGGGTGTGCTGCCACATCACTTACTGTGCTCACACCCACTGTGCTGCCACATCAACCACAGAGCGCGCTTCAGGGAGTCGTCCGGTGTGAATTAGCCCTTTGAAACCACAGTTGGTTCGAAGGCTGGCAAGCTTGGCACTTCTGAGGGCACTGCAGCTGTTACTGAGGGCACAATACTTAATCCTGGTTGAGAGGAATCCCATTCCGGAATCTGAATTGGCTGCCAATCCGCTGAGTTTGATCACCGGATTACGATTGGGGTGCATCACCTCTCTTAAGAGACCAGTGCTTCCAGACCACCGGGTAAATAGAGCAAAAATGGAGAATTGCAAGTTGTTAGATGTTCAAGAAGGCATGCAAAGCCCATTTTGCAGGCATTTTTCCAACTCAAAGAGGAATTGTCAATTCCAAACCAAAATTTCTTTTTCGTGGGAGGTCAGTGTCTGAAAGCACTGCACAGGGGTGGCTCCTCTGCTCTGGGCAGCTTTGTGGCCTCAGGAAACTACAGCATGCCCTGGCAAGCTGGGTTGGGTTGAAAACCCCTGTTTGAGACGGGACACATTTCACAGCGGACTGTTCCCCAAAGTGCCCAAAAATGTCGTACATGCTGGTCCTCGGATGCGAGCAATATCTGGTTTGTGGTAGTGCAAACCTTGGAACATTGATCGTGGCCGCAGTGCTACGCCCAGAAGGAAGATTGATTGCAGGTTCAGTTAAGCAGAAGCGAACCCGCCCCATCCCCCTTGCACAATGACAACCAGCAATGTTTCACCAATTGGCCGGTCCTTGGACAGTGTTTTCAGGCAAAGAAGCGCTGAACCTTAGTCGAACGTTGCAAATTTGCTACCTATGTGCTTTCCTACAATCAATTAATCTCAGCGCCTTATGTCATGTATTTTGCGAGGTCATGAGTTGAAGCTCAGGGTCGGTGCATTTGTTTTGGAGGTTTTGTCCACCAGACGGTGTGCAGGGGCGTTGGTGGGGTAGGTGGTATTTGTGTTTAAGTGGACATGACCCCCCCCCCCCGCCCCCAGTCTGCTGGTGTTGCTGGCGTATTGATTGCTACCAAAACCCACGGCATCTCAGAATTTGTCTTCCTACCATTGTGCCAGGCTTTGGTTGTGAGCAAAAAAACTGTCTGAGGTAGGTCTCAGTTTTTTGGTTTGCCCCGTAAGTGCTTGGTTAGAGGGGCTGGCTCTGTGCGGCAGGTAAAGTACAACATAGAAGTCCAGCGTGGAAACTCCACAAGCCGTCAACACCTGAGGCACGTCATAGAAATGTCTGCACGGAGGCTTGGTCCTCTCCCTTTGAGGCATGACTCCACACATACCACTGGGGGTATGGGTCATCTCTCTGGCGCCGGAGGCATGGGGGGGGGTGGCATCAACTTTTGGAATAACCAGCATGATCCAGACCTCATACCAGACTTACTCAGTCCAATTGGAATCCGCTTGGGGAGGGGGTTACTGTTGGGGTCAGAATCCCCATGCTTGTTCCTTCTCCATTTCCCTTGAATCATCACAGAAATGTCACATTTTGACGAGCACACCACCGATGCGGATTCAACAATTCCCTTTCATCAAAAGGAATGAAATCAAACGCAAATCTCTGGAGTAAACAGTGATATATCCTCTCCCCCTTACCCCCCAGGCTGAGAACATGTTTTGGCGCTGTGCACGCCATTTGTGTTGTTTTGAGTGCTGGATGCACACTTTGTGTCGGGCTGGGTGCTGGTTGTGCTGTTTGTGATGTGTTGGGTGCTGGTTGTGCTGTTTGTGCTGCTTTGGCCGCTGTTTGTGCTGTTTGTGCTTCTCGTGGTCCTCCCCGTCCACTGCCACAAAACATAGTTCCCCCATGACCTGTGACAGGCATGTTCTCGTGCGGCATCATCATCCACTGTGATTTTGAACCTATGAACGTTTCTCTATTTCCGTTAAACTGCAGGTTGCATGGTTATCCACGATAGATTTCACTTTCCACCAAACACCCCAGACATTGAAAGAACTTGGTATCAAAGGCGAAGTGGCACTACAAATCCTACAAGTGCAACGAGAGTTGGAAGAGTGGAAATTGCAGGATTAGGGGGAGTTGGAGGAGCGGAGATTGCAGGATCAGAAGGAGTTGGAGGAGCAAAAGTTGCAGTCGGAGGAGTGGAAACTGTAGGAGCGGGAGGAGTTCAAGGAAGTACTCCAAACGGTAGATCAACGTACTCAGGCAGTCCGGGAACAAAATTAGCTCTTGCCCCCAACGTTCAAAGAGATCATCTTGGCCGGCACGTGTGTAGGAAGTCGCAAACCGGAAAAAGGATCCCTTCTGCACCACATTCAACATACGTGGGACACAATACTCCGCACCCAACGGTAAGCCTACTGCACGGATCAAGAAATTGCCCCGATGCACCAAGAGGCAGGCCGGTGGAGTTGTGGAGCCCATGTCATCCCAGACCTTGTGGTACGTAGGTCACACCCCCTGAAGACCCTCATTAAGTTTCTTTTTTTTTGTTTTTTTTTCGGCGCCACATAAGTTCGAAGTTCAAAGTCTCACTATGAACAAAGAAGAGGCACTCATAGGCAGGTTGCCTAGCATCAGTCCAGCCGTTGTAACTATAGCCACAGGCTTCGTGCGGGTTATGCACGTCCATCGAGGACGCCTGTGGGGACAAGTTATCCCACAAGTTGGCTGAGAGTGGTGTGCAGATCTGCTCTGCCACGGGCATTGGCTGCCCAGTCCGAAGTCTCCAGTATGGTGTTTCAGATGTGTTGGTAGCGAGCCACAGGTCACGTGCGGTGGATCCTGTGAGATCCAGTCAGCTGAATCTCCCACGGTTCTGTCGGATCAGGGTCCCCAGTAATCTGGATGTAGTCCGGGGTGTCGGGGTGGTGCGTCCTATATCGCTTCAAACGCCGACCCGGTGACAAGTCGATTGCACTCGCAAGCCTCTTTTTTTGTTCCCGGACAAGGCTCCACCGCTCTGCGATTTCCTCCACGCAGGCCTGGTGCTCCATTAGCCACCGGCTCATGCAGGCCCGGACCACCTCCAGTGACTCTTGCCGCCATTGTTTCATGGATCTATGTTGGCTGACGCGGGCAAGTTGCAAGGTATCGCACATGGCCGCGGTCAACCACGTGTCCTTGTCCCCCAGCTTATGGGTCACCATAGCAGCCCATGTGCGGAACTTCTGGTAGGCCAGCTGCTGGTGGCTAATGTGGGCCCGGGCGACCGTGGCCGAGTGGGCCCTCATGAGAAGACCCTCATTAAGTTTCAGCCGAAGTCTCATATGGCTACCACAAACAGACGAGATTATGCACCCTGCATAATTATTATGCACCCCCATGGCTACCGGAAACTAACGAGATTATGCACCCTGCACAAATATCATGCACCCTAGAGCTTGAATGGGACAAGAAGAATTGGACCTTCATAGCCAACGCCAACGGGCTATTCTAGCTCTATGTCACATGCCCACTGCATGAGCAAGGGCCGGTGACAATGGTGCAAGGCAAGCGGCCGACCATAACAACCCAGTTTCGTCCTCCTTAATTCGCAGGGAGGGCTTTGTATTGGGCAAGCCTGTATTTGCTTGTGGTACAACTTCCCAATTTCGCTAGTCGATCACTGCTTGCATTTCACTCATATTGGTGGCTCTCCAACATGACCTCCCTCTTGAGCAACTGATGAACCTGCAATACTTTGCAGCCACTGAGATTCACCATGGTTCCCCAAAGCAAATTCTTGAATGGATGGCAAAGATCTAGCCCCCGCCCCCACCCTACAATTTGCATGCACACGTACCCTCAGCTCCTTCGGTGCAGGGCCTTCATGTTGGAAGCAAACCAGAGTCTAGGAGAGGGAAAGGCGGGAAAGGGGGTTGGAAAGGGAGGGACGAAGGCAAATCGGAAGAAGGGGACGGGCTGACGAAGGAACAATAGGAAGGCAACCCAAAATTGATTGATAGATGGACAGATGGACACCACATCCACATCTATTGGGGGGCATATGGGGAGCTGTTCCACTGAGCTGCATGGATCCTCCGAGTTCGTTGCGATGCTCGCATCCATGCCATTAAGATCTAGTGCCGGTCTCCCAACATCTCTTGGTGCGTCGCTAATGCTGCCGCCACCCACCCTTGAGGTGGTGCATTAGCACTTCCATTGACCCTTGCCCAGCCAACACTTGGACAGTTCCTTGAGTCCACACGTCATATCCTCTACGCCGAGAGCCATTGTGGATGCGGCAGTTGATATTGATATGCTGCAGCGCGGTCGTCGGAACGGAACACAATTGGTTGCTTGGTGCAGCACACAAGGACGTGCTCAAGGCTTTGAAGGTGACAGTACAAGTGGCCTTCATAAATCAGTGCAAAAACAACCGCATGATGAGTGTTGGCGATAATGCGACTGCATGTGACGTGGAGGCACGTGTCACATGTCATGGGATGGGAAGTATGTTCACATGTGAGCCGGACGCTCATTTGGTGGTTGGCAGTGGTTGTTTGGTCGTTGGTAGTGGTTGTTCAATGGTTGGTGGTGGTTGTTTGGTGGTTGATAGTGGTTTTTGGGTGATTGGTGGCGGGGGAGGAGGAGGAGGAGCACCAGCAAGGTCCTCACGTACGGTGAGTACCCTCGTCGTCCAACTGGGGCCAACGTAGGTCCGAGAAGGAGTCCTCATTTACCTCCGCCCGAGAGTAAAGTGAGTCTTGCAACACACCTGAGAAACACCCCTCCTTGCAGGCCGTCCAAGTCATGATGCCGATGTGCTACGATGCCATGGCTTGATCCGCCAGCACATCCACTGCCACAAAGATCCGCGTGACCGGTCCACCAGAGATGGCTTTCTGGCCAGGATTTCACCGACGTGGAGGGGTCTTCTTGGGGCTTCACTACCGACTTGGTACGCCGCCGGGGCAAAAGGGGTGAATGCACCCCGGCGCGTCTACGCATACCGCGCTGGGGCACGTCATGGCACGGGTCGGCGGCTATCATAGAGCCACCGGGGGGGGGGGGGGCTACGACCATGACAGGACATGGTCCCCCGCCGCCAACGCAATGTGGAGGCCACGGCACACCATGTGGGGGCCTTGCACTGCCGCCACGAGGGTGTTGGAGAACGCCGTGAGCAACGCGGCGGTCCATTGCGGGACATCATTGCCAATGAGGCTTGCCGTGAGGTACCTTTGGTCCCTGCCATAAACCACGGTCCAAAGGCGGCGAGCTGCAAGGAGACCGTGTGCAGTTCATGAGCTGAGGCTGCATCGAGGAGTACCACGCAGGGGTTTGCTCGCTGGATAGCCTCGAGAAGGTGGACGAGACACGAGCCTGCTCAGCGAAAACGTATGCAACCCGCGCCCGTCGCTTGCTGTGGGCACAGGGTCCATGTTGTGGCAAGATGTTGGACGAGAAGACATTGAGGTGTCCAGTGGCCCAGAGCCCCAGAAGGATGTCCTGAGCTGGCCATCGGTTTTGTTGCTCACCAAGTCCCGAAGTGTCCACATGGAACCAGTTTGATGACAGGGACCGGGAGCACCATATCCACAGGGTCGTCTCCTCGCAAGGGCCCATAGGCGTTGTGGCGGGCGAGGGCTGGTAGGGCGCGCCGGCGGTGGAAGAGGACGGAAGTGCGGAGAATATGTTGGACAAGGTGGCGTAACTGCCCGGGGCCAATGGTGCGATGGAGGAGGCCATCCCGGGTAACGGGTTCGAGCTCCCCTAGGCGTGCCATGTAGGGCGTGGGAAGGGACGGGTGGGCGGGGGTGCCACCGGCATTAATGAGAAACGGCTTGACAAGACGAGGACGCCCCATGCCGTGGCACGGGAGTGGCACCACCAGGGGCAAAAGAACGCAAGTTGCGTGGCCAGGTGCCGGTGGTACTGTGATAATACAAGCGCTTGCTGCGGGCATTGGAGGAAGTGACCCGCTTCCAACAGCTAGGAGCACATGGGGCAGGGCCTGGTGGTGTGGGGAAGAACGAAAGCCGTAGGCCAATAACGCACAAATGGTCTTCCCACGTTATGGTGCTGGGCGTGACCACGTCCGCGTATGACTTGAGGGAGGGGGTGGCCACGGGATGGGGCACTTGCTGCTGCCCATAGTGAAAACGGGCCATCGCCTTGCGGGCAAACTTGGGGACATCGAAAATTTGGGTTCCTGCGTGCTTCAAGGACACCTGTGGTTCTTGCACTGGATCTAGGCAGCCGACACTGTCTAGGCATGTAGAGGCAGTCTCCACAGCGGCGTCATCCACGATCCGCAGGAGGTCGTCTAGCGGGCTCCTTGGATGTGGGATTATAGATGCTGGGGTGTCAAGTGGCCCGTCGACATCTCGCGTCGTTTGTGTAGAAGGAGTCCTTGGAGACCATCCCTAGGATCCGTGTTGGCCTCCTGGGCCGTGATGTAGGACTTGCAATCCGCAACCTGCCACCCGGTAGAGCGGAAAGCGAATACTGGGGGAGGGCTAGGACTGCGGGCCACGAGGCCACGCCGTATAAAGCTCGGCAGTATACGGGCTGCCCAAGCGCAGGGGGGTACGTACTCGATGGACCTCATATCGCACAGTGCGGGGGCAGAGGGTGACTATGGCACCTCTGCGGCGGTGTGTGGTGGGGCAACATGAGGCACACAACAAGTAGGGGGGGGGGGGCGGCCACCCAAGTTGGCGAAATGGGGAGCTAGAGGTATCCACGGAAGACGACTCAAGGGTATAGTTGGATGTGTTCCGGTACAACACTTGCAGTATAGGACGTCAGATGGACCACGATATGAGGAGAGTCGAGATACCCCCGCACGAGGTAGCACGACAAATGGGCAGAAAGCCGGGTGCGGTCCGTCTTGCAGCACCCCGATACATGGCCTGAGGATCCCACAGCACGGCCGGAGCAAGACGACGTGCCACCAATGATATGAAGGGGCTTTGGAGGTTGAGGACGCACCGGAGCGCGTCCCTTGGCCTCTGGATGAGGTGTGGGCCATGTGGGGGGGCCAGGTGGCAAGAAATGTGGGTGGATACCCGGGGGGACGGCCCCGGTGGGCCTGATGGGGGGTTGCTCACGTGCCACGGCTACCATCTTGAGGGTTTTTATACCGGTGCTAGATGACTAGAAGGGGATGTTCGGTGGTTGGTAGTGGTTGTTCGGTGGTTGGTGGTGGTTGTTCGGTCGTGTTGGTGGTGGTTATTCTGTGGTTAGTGGTGGTTTTTCAGTGGATGGTGGTGGATATTCGGTGGTTGGTGGTGGATGTTCGGTGGTTGGTGGTGGATGTTCGGTGGTTAGTGGTGGTTGTTGGGTTGTTGGTGGTGGTTGTTCGGTGGACAGCGGTGGTTTGTGAAATATGTTGTGTTGTGCTACTTCATCTACTTTGCAGTAAATTGAACCTCAGTATGAATAGCTGCCCCTTGGAGGTCGGTTGGTGGTGGTTGTTTGGTGGATGGTGGTGGTTGTTTGGTGGTTGGTAGTGGTTGTAAAATAGTTGGTGGTGGTTGTTTAGTGGATGGTGGTGGTTGTTCGGTGGACGGTGGTGGTTGTTCCGTGGTTGTACACATGCAAATCCCCCCCCCCCCCCGCGCAGTTGTGAACTGGCCCCTTCCTGTGCCTCGAAGGACAGTGTCAGTTGTGCCGGAAAGAGGGGGAAGGATAGCACGGACACCACACAACACCGCATACGCAGACGCAGGCTTGGCCAAACACCACTGCAGACAGAATGCCCGGATATGCGGCGCACCGCTCATGGAAATCCCGACTCAGTAGGTCTATACCCGCCTGGTCCGCACTATCCCGGGCCAATAAAATGGGCCAAAGAAAGCAAGCAGTTCCCACCGTGTCATCAAAGAGACTGGGCTGCTCAGTCGGGCGCCTGTAACAGAACTCTGGGATGCCCTGTACAATCCCTCCAAAATAATTCCACTTGTAGGTCTCATGCTGAGACACATGGCATGTCAACTATCGGGTGCAGCCATGACTTCCCTCATCATTAGCCATGACTTCCCTCATCATTGGGCCATCGGGGGGGGGGGGGGGGCGTCGCTCCACAGGTCATTCACCAAGTAGTGACATTGGATGTTGCGGCATTGTGACCCCACGCCAGCAAGTTCTTTTCTTTCCTCTCCTCATCCAAAACTTTGCAACAATGGGGGTCGTGCCAAAGAAGGATGGGTCTGCTCGCAGTGCACGTCCATGGGGGTCCTCGGGGTCCCCACGTTGGGGTAGAGGTGGCCTGAAGGGCTCGGCCGAGCGGCACTACCCTGGGCATGTGGCCATCCGGAACCCTCTGGCAAGTTCCCACATCAGATGCGGCGGAAAATACTCTCCAAACTTCACAGTCGGGGAATGGCTGAATGCGGAGCCTGTTAGCGCTGGCAGAGAGCGGCCGCAACAGCAGAAAGCTGTCATTGTGGCCAGTGAGACAGACATTCCGCTCTCCCCCCCCCCTGCCCACATAAACACCACCTGGGCGCCGCTCCCCGCTTCGGCTGATCCCAATCAGGTTCAACCTTCGATGTAATGGCATGTGCTGTGCCCTGAGCCGGCGATCTGCTCTGCCTGGAATCTCAACACTTCCAGGGGCGCATGCGGTGGGGGGGGCGGGGGGGCTTCGGTTCAGAAGCTCCACAGTATACCGCCTGCCTCTATGGCATGGCCGCATCGTACACAACGGGTCTCTGGCACACTCACCCGCTGCTTGCAGGCACGCCTCCGTAAAACAGAACCAAAGTGCGTTAAACCGGAAGTATCAAAGAGTCAACCCGCACCGCCTTTTCTGGTGCATCACCCGCCGCAAAACACCTCTCCTCAGGCCAAGAGATGTTTTGGAAGAGAGGAGGAGGGGGGGGGGGTCCTCATTAAAACAAGTTGCATTCTAAAGCATGAGTCGGGGAGCGGCGCAACGGTCAAAGGCATAGTGACCGGCACTGCAATGGGGGGCAGGGATGTATCAGAAGATAGAAGGCATTCGCCTTTTCAAGTCCTGGACGCTAGTCTTTTCAAGTCCTGGACGCTAGTCTTTTCAAGTCCTGGACGCTAGTGTTTTTCAAGTCCTGGACGCTAGTCTTTTCAAGTCCTGGACGCTAGTCTTTTCAAGTCCTGGACGCTAGTCTTTTCAAGTCCTGGACGCTAGTCAGAAGATAGAAGGGAGGGGGGGTCTGGAACCCACAAATTTGTGCACCAAAAATAGCCCAAATTAGTATTTCCCGCGATGAAAGTCGGGTCCAGGGGAGGGGCAACCCCCCCTGCTCCTTCCGTTGTCAGCCGTTCTAATACATCCCTGCCTCAGACCACCGTCCATACAGGCCCCGTGCTCAGACAAGGGATGAGGGGTCAGGACTATTAACAGCAGAGGGGCGTGACGGAGTGGAAGCGTGCAGTCAGAAATGGGAAGCTCTAGAGTGGAAGGCATGGGGGGGCGTCTCCTCAGTTTTGGTACGCGACCCCCCCCCTCTCCCTGCCCTCCGGGCCCACTTAGTCGCCAAGGGTCAATAGGTACTGGCCATACATATGGTGGCGCCGAAGGCGTCCGATTTTTGTTTTCATTCCCCTTGCCCACGTGGCACCCCTCCCTGCCCAGGCGCTGGAGCGTGGATGGGAGGCACCCCCTCTTGCCCACGTGGCACCCCTCCCTGCCCAGGTCAGGGTTAGGGTTGACCCTAATCAAAACTGAATATTGGGACCGAGCTGGTGGGGAAGGCACTTTGCTTTATCACTTTGCTTTGCCTTGAGACCATAGTGAAAAGAGGGGGCATAAAAAATGGTATCATTACAAACTAGTCAAAAGACATTGATGGGATCGTAGTGAAGCGAAAGCCACTTGCCAACACAAAAAGAGATAGTAAAAAAGGGAGGAAGGGGGAGCACTAAAAATAGTATCAGTACAAATGATTAAGCCGACATTCATGGCATCGCGGTGAAGCGAAAGCCACTTGCCAACACAAAGAGAGGTAGCCAAAAGGGGGGGCATAAAACGGTACCACTACAAGCTAGTCAACAAACATTGATAGGGCCGTGAAGGCTTTTTGGGAAATTGCATGGGCTAATATGGGTCAAACACAGCTCAAAACCGCCTTCAGCCACTTGTTTGAGCACCCCAAATGATACACGAACAATTTTCCAAAAAATCATTTTTGACCATTTTCGGACCCTCGGGTGACCCCGTAACCCTACCTTAGCACGCGCACTGTGCACGCACCACCACTCCCCGGTACAAAAATGGGGCATTGAAGGGTGGGGAACGCACGGAAATAGCTTGCAACTCATCCTCTTCATCAGTATCTTTGGAAAAACACATTTTCGATCCATTTTTTGACTGCTTTTTGCCCCCAAAACAACCCGTTTTCAAGGCATTTTGTGACTTTGGAGGGGCCAAAATGGCTTGCAATGGGCTCAAAAAGGGCTCATTTAACTTTCTTAGGCACCCCAAATGGTGTGGGATCATTTTTGGAAAACACATTTTTGACCCATTTTTGACCCATTTTTTGTCCCACAACAACCCATTTTCAAGGCATTTTGGGATTTTAGGAGGGCCAAGACGGGCCACCACAAGCTCAAAATGCGCCAAAAACACTTGTTTTTGGCATCCCATGTGGTCCAGGATCATTTTTGAAAAAAGGCTTTTTTTTTGCACCCGGTGGACCTTGTTGACCCCTTTAGGCACCCACCTCTTTGGGCTACCTCTTGTAGCTTGCCGCAGCCCACTGGGCCTAGGTACGGGGGTCTAGGCGTCGGTTAGGGCAATTTTGAGGGGTGGAAACCACCAAAAGTGGGTGGTTGCGGGTGGATTAGGTGCGCCCGAAATCGCATTTTGAGCCGGGTAGTCCAAGATATGGTCTGTTTTTGATCCAGGGCTGTCGGCGGCCAATGTGCACAAATTTTGGGGCTTTTGGGGGCCTTTTGGGGGCGGTTCGCGGACATATTGTGGAGTTAGAGGGCCCTAGAGGGCCCTTTGGCATGGGGAAATCTAGCTGCATGTGTAGAGAAGCCACTATTTTGCTTCTTTTGGCCGTTTTCAGCAGGTTCTAGGGCACTTTTGGGCGAAAAAGGCTGATTTTGGCCTTAAATTGCAGATTTTGAAACGGAGGTCTGGCACTTGTGACACCCGTTCCTGGCCGCCACGGTTGAGTTTCTGGCTCATACTTTGTGTGGTTGTCCCTCACACCCATAGGTAGCATCCACCAGAATTTTGGCCGCATCCGAAGCACCACGACGGAGTAGTGATTTTTTCCCATTTCGCGCATGCTTGCTGCTTGCTTGCTAAACCTGGTAGGTCCACCCTAGACACTAAAGAGGGTTATAAAACCAAGTCCGGTTCTACCACCTCGGTGACCCTAACCCTAATCAAGACTGAATATTGGGACCGAGCTGGTGGGGGAGGGAACATCAGCTATGACTGGTGAGGGACATCAAGAATGATTCACGCATTGATGGCTCTTGACAAAGTGAAATCAGCTTGCAAGTGAACCTCATCACCACGAGGCCCACTTTCAAGGCTTTTTGGACTTTTGAGGGGCCAAAAGGCCCCAAAATGGGCTCAAAATGGGCTCATTTCACCCGTTGGTGCACCCCTAATGGTCTTGGATGAGGTTTGGAAAAATGCATTTTTGACCCATTTTTGGTCCCAAAGCAGCCCATTTTCAAGGCATTTTGGGATTTTCGGAGGACCAAAATGGGCCACCACAAGCTCAAAGCGGTCCAGAGACACATGTTTTAGCGTCGCACATGGTCTAGGAACATTTTGAGAAAAGTCATCTTTTTGCCCCTACTGGACGCGGTTGACCCATTTGGGCACCCACCTGTTTGGGCTTGAGCTTGCAGCTTGCCGCAGCCTAGTGGGCCTAGGTATTGGGGTCTAGGCTTCCGTTTGGGCAATTCTGAGGGGTGGAAACCACAAAAAGTGGGGGGGTTGCGGGTGGAGTAGGTGCCCTTGGAATCGCATTTTGAGCCATGTAGCCAAAGATATGGCCTATTCTTGGTTTGTGGCTGTCGGCATTTGAAGCTTCTGGGGGCCTTTTTGGGCCGTTTCCGGGACATATCATGGAGTTAGAGGGCCGCAAAGAGCTCATTGACACGGGGAAGTCAAGCCGCACATGGAGTGTACCCACCGTTTCCCTTCGTTTGGTCGGTTTGAATGGGTTCTAGGGCTTTTTTGGCCCAAAAATGGCTGTTTTTGGCCCTAAACTGCAGTTTTTGAAACTGAGGTCAGCCACTTGCGACGCCCGTTCCCGGCCACCACCGTTGACTTTCTTGCTCAAACTTTGTGTGATTGTACTTCACACCCATAGGTATCACGCACCAAAATTTCAACCAAATCCAAAGCACCACGACGGAGTTCTGATTTTTCCCCATTTCACGCGTGCTGCTTGCTTGCTTGCTGCTTGCTTGCTTGCTTGCTGCTCTGCTGCTGCTAAACCTGGTACCCTGAACGTGCCCACTACCGGTCCTTCAGGAGAGTGTTGTTTGCTCCTTGCATGACATGGAAATGCCACTGTTTTGTTTTTTGATCAAACAACAGCTACAATAGCCATCTTAAAGAAACACAGGGATGTCGTTGTTCAAATTTTGCTTTTTTTCTTTAACTAAAGCACTAAAAAGGGTTATAAAACCAAGACTGGTTCCACTAGCTCGGTGACCCTAACCCTAACCCTACACTGGTGAGGAGGTAGAGTGGAGGCCTCTGTTGTTGTAGAGTAACCCCTTAGGCCACCGCGTCTCTGCCAGACTGGACTAGACCTCTGCCAACTCTCTCACCCCCCCCCCCCTTAGCGACTGGCCAATCCCCCAGAGAAGCCCTCCTCGGCGGCTAGCCTCCTCCCCCCCCTTGGGGGCCTTCGGCCCACTGCTACTGGGGGGGGTCGCGTACAAAAGCGAAGAGACGTCCACCCCATTGTGGGAGGGCTCGAGTGGACTTGGGTGATTCGTGGGTGGTCAAATGGGGGGGGGGGGCACGGAATGCGACGCGGAACGCGTTCGCATCGCTTGGGTCATCTGCAGGTCGTTCCTTTGGTGGAAAGCCCCGGGCTGCCTTCGCTGCAGCCGACGGCTATTGTGATGGCGGCGAGCCGCTGCAACCGCTCACCAACGGTCAGCAAAATGGTCCAAAACCGGCCATCATCCTGGGACTGCCCCAAAACAGCACTTTAGAACAGCTTTGGGACAACCATCGCCACTGCGTCTCCACCGGTGATTGCCTTGGAGACCAAAACATTGGATGCTTCTGGCATCATTTTAGAACAAATTCAGAACAGGTCAGCCACCAATTGCCGTCCGTCGACTGCCCACCGCGGTGTATACCAAAGCCAACCGCAATCAGTTGGCCGGGCCCACTGGTCCATCGCGGTCGATCGGTCCAGCGGTCTTTGTCCCGGGGGTCGCTGGCTGCAGCCCGCGAAATTCTGGGACGTTTTAGGCCGTCGGAGTCTCCCATTGTGGGCCCTTGGCGGTGTTCAGGGCTGCAGCTCTGAGCGATGTGCGCACCGCCTTTGGCGGACCCCCTGGTGGGCAAGCACGGCCTTGTCTAGGCACAGGGACCACGTCGAGCCGCCGTTTTCCTGACCACAGTTTTGGTGGTCAAGAATGTGACGTGACGCGGATGTGTGCCACTTGCAGAGGGACAGGGGCGCTGGGTCATGCCCAGTCTTTTCTATTCGGGGTGGGCGGGCTTTCAACTTCGGGGGGGGAGGGTGTCGACACAGCCCTCTGGCTAGCCCCCCCCCCCCCTCCTCCCGCCCCAAAAGGGCTCAATTGACGCCCCCCCCCACCCACCCAAAAAAAATCCTACCGAGACTGACCCCCCAGGCCCCGGAGGTGACCCGGACCCAAAATTCGGCAAAAATGAAAACGGGATTTTCGGAATCAGGGCGTCGAGGGGGTTCAGAAAAGTCACCATTTGCCATGTATTTGGCGGAAAAAAAATGGCTATTTTCAATGCTCAGAAAAGGTTTCGGCGCCAGAGTTCAAAACAACTGATTAATGGTCCTGAGCCCCCCCTCCCCCAAGTTTTGGGGCGCTCTATTGACCACCCCCCCTCCCAATTGTAAACCCGACATCCCCAGCATTCTGCCTGACACTGCACCCCAATGCTGTTTGTTTGGGTGTGGGTTTGAGCCACGGCTGATGTTGCTACGCCTGTGTGACGTACATCCGGTCCACCGATGGACGTGTGCCTGCCCATGGCATTGGGCCTCCCTCCGGGCGAATCGCTGCCGGTATCGAGGGCCGGGCCAGTGGAACAGGCAACACGCGATGTCTACGCTGCACGATCCGGGGCACGGGAGATTGCAGTGGTCCCCGTTTGGAGCAGGCAGCACCGCGACAGAGGGGGGGGCAGCGGTTTGGGAGTCCAGCCGCGGGCCATGCGGCACGGCTGAAGACCCATTGACAAGGGGTCTTCCTTGGGTCTCACTCTTGTAAATCCGGGCCCAGAAAACCTTCCCGTCGTGGGTCCGCTTTGTGACCCGGGGTACCAAGCCCCTGAGGAGTTAGACCGTGGAGTCTTCTTCTATTGACAGGTGGTGCTATCTCGTGGATTAGGGGGGGCGAAGAACGTAGCCCAATGCCTTGGAATACCTAAATTAGACACAAGAGGGGGCCCATGGTCCAACGGGGGGCAGATTTGGACATACGGCCCCGTAGAGCCACGTGGGTAGAGTGGGCCTGCCAAACAAGAGAACTCCAAAAATGTTTTGGAGAGAAATCGTCGTGCGCGATCAGCCCTGGGCTCAGAGTACTGTACAAAGCAGGACCCCCCCCCCCCCCCGAAAGGCCGGCCCCATCACCTGAACTTCAGGGAGGAAGATCGGGTGTGCGACATGTAACTTGGGGGCAGGACCACGCGCTCGATCTGAGTGTCCCCGGCGTACAGATCGATCGCGTGTCGCCAGGAGCTGTCCACGTGCACCTGCCCGGAGGTGCTGCGGCCGCTCGCACCCGCGCTGCTCGCGCGTGGCCTGGGGGGCCCGCGGGGACTGCGGTCCCCCGGCGCCGGCTGCGTCGGAGGATGGCCCCCCGTGAGGGAGAGGGACCGGAGGCGAACGACATCGGAATCGGGCGGGACCTGCCGCGATCCGGACCGGCCGCTTAATGTCGCGTGCTCCGGGGCCGGGGGGCCGCTGTATCCGGACTGACTCCCCCGATGAGTGGCGGACCCGGGGCCCGTGGGTTGCGGACGGGCCCGGCGGTCCTCGAGGGAGTATGACCGCCGCCGGGGATCATCCCAAGAGGATTGCGAGCGCCCTGACGCCGGGAGCGTTTCGCGTTGGGAAGCGGCGCTGTCCGCGCTGGCGAGCGAATAGACTCGGCGTGTCCTGTGCCCGGCGTCGTGGCTGTGCGACGGGGGCGCCGAGACGTCCCCTTTCGGGTCCGGCGGCGTGGGAGCGTGCGATTGCCCGGCGTCGGACTGCGGGTGGGGGGTCGCGAGTCCACGGAGGCTTCTGTTTGATGACGAGCGCGTGGGTCGCATGTACGAGGGCACGGACGCGCCTGCGGCGTGTCGGGTGGCCGATCGGGACGTGCGATCCGCAGGGGGCCTCGCCGTCGGTGGGTTTGCAGGAGAGGGGGCGATGGGGGTTGGCACAGGCATGGGCATGGGCGTAGGCCGGGGGACGGTGGTGCGGTGTTGGGGCACGTCAGTGGGCCCGCTTGCCGCGACCTGCGATGCGACAAATGCAAACGCTGTGGGGCGGAGGCGGGGGGAGGCCCTGTCCCACTGTTCCGCTGTTGTGGAGACCATCGCGCAGGGCTGTCCTTGGGGGACAAAAAGAAAAAGGGTTCGTAACGCCAACGGAAACGAATGTTAACGGGGTCTTCTCCGGCCCCTTGACAAGCGTTCTCTGTCTTGTGGCTCTGCACACGCGCTTGCGCCTTTTTTGCTCCCGCAGCGCCCAGTGAGGCAACCGCCTGCCCCCCTCCCACCGTGCCTGTCACCCAACCCCCGAAACAAAACCATGCATTCAGAGTCTGATCACAGCGAAATCACGCAGGAGCGCCCGGGTTTACTGTACCGGAAGCACTGATCCCCCCCCCCCAACAGAAGCGATGCAGATTCAGAGTTCGAGAAGTGTCCTTTTTGTATGGCCATTGTCAGAGCTCATTTCCTGCCAGTTGGACCATCCCTTCGTCCTCCAAGCCCTAGCGACAGCAGGGCTGTCTCTCAGAACTCCAATTGTTTTCGTTATGGACAGCCCTTAAGGACAGCCCCCAAGGACTACCCACCCCCAACCGCCGCCAACCGTCACCAACCGCCAACCGCCAACCATCGTCAAATACTGTTTCTGTGGTATTGTGTCTTGCCCATGTCTCGACAATGAAGCAGAGAGCGTCCCCTCCCACGGGGGTGGCCTCCGTGACACGAGCTTCAAAACAGCCCCCCCCCCCCCCCCAGAGCTCCCATGACAAAGCCTGAAAATGCCCCCCAACCCCCTCCCCGCCGCCAACCGGGGGTGATGCTCATGTCTCGCCAATTCCGGCTGCATCTCATCCACAAAAGCCTGTGATGCACCCCCCCTGTGTGACATTCCGTCGGGTTGCTGTTTCTTTACGGGGCCCTGGACAGTCCCCCGTTCCTCCCTTCGCATGTTGCGTTGGGTTGCCGCTCGGACGGTGCTCCTGCTGGCGTCGTTTTCGCGTTCGCGGAGCCCAGTGGTTGGTGTGCCGTGTGGCTGTGTGGCAGTGCGGGTTGCGGCGGGTGCCGTTTGTGCGTTAGCGGTGCCCAGTAGTTGGCGTACCGAGGTGGTGCTGGTTGTTGCGGGGGTCGTTGGACGGTTTTTGCTGCCCATGCATCTCCTCCGCCTTCCGGTCGTCCACAACCTGCCTCGCTGCGTTCCCGTGTGTGTGAGGCCCAGATGCTCCACTCCTCCACGTGTTGTACCGGCCGTCAACCCCCTGCGCTCCACCACTCCGTGGGTCGCGAGTGCCCCCCCCCCCCCCCTCCGGCCTCCTGTAGAGGTACAGGCTCAGCCCGCCTCCTGCGCCTCAGTGTCTAATGAGCATGCCCCAGTTTGTCCCGGGCACGCCCCGGTGCGTCCTCTGCTCCACGTTCTTGAAGGGGGCGGGCGCCTGCCCCGCACGGTGTGCCAGCACCAGCTCCGGCTTCAGCTCCAATTGCGATGCCGATTCTGTTCCGATGCCGGTTCTGATTCTGGTTAAGCTTCTGATGCGTCTGATTCCTCAGACGACCAGTCCTAAGCTCTGCCCGTGCCCCTTTTAAACCAGTGGGAGTTCTGTTGGGGAAATTTCAGGGACAACTTTACTCTGGCACAACTCTGTCAAGGAGAGCAATACACTGAGCACCAGGTCATGGTGCTCAACAATGAGGAGGAAGGGCGGTCCGAATCCCCCCCTCCCTTGTGCAAGCAACGGTGGATGACCAGAAATTGACGGAACTAAAGCCTAGGGGGCGTTTTCGCACAGCGCGCGCACAGTGCTGCACAGCGCCAATTATTGCGTCGTTTAACCCAGGAACACCCCTGAAAACCACCCACTTACAGAAGCATGCATGATCAATTCAAACCAGCATGCGGTGCAGAATTCAGGACTCTGGGACCCATGGCTACCGGTGGTGGAAAACAGTCGACCTTTCGCACAGTGCGGGCACAGCGCACGGTGCGCCCACCTCGTGTTGCCCAGACAAGGGTGTTGCTTACGCGTTACACTGTACATGGTACACGCAGAAAGACATGGTGTACTATTCTGAAAACCAAGGGGCAAAACATGCCACCAAGGCCATCATGCCCCAAATCAGAAAAGATGAACATCATGCCATCTCAAAAACCAAGGCATCAGACAGCACACACAGCACACAGTAGGACCGATCGAAAAATGCACCGCCGAAGTCCGCGGTGCGGAAATTGACGGAACCAACGCCTCTGTCATCCCCCCCCCCCCCCCGCGGGGGGTCAAGGGGCTCGAACAACCCCTGCCCCCGGGAAACCCTTTTCCCACCTCCCTCGGCATCCCCACGTCCGGGATCCTCAGGAGGCTCTACCTCTACCCAAACGGCGATGCACAGATGGCGACCTCTTTGCTGCGCATGCCCAATCGGATGTGTGGCGCGGCAGCAGGGGCTGCCTTGGGGGAGTCGGGGTCCGAGGATGGCGCCTCGCCGACGTCCTGCAGGGGCCGAGCGCGGGTCGCGGGCGCAGAAGCCGACCGGTGGTGCGCGCCTTCGGGGAAGGCCATGGTGTGCACTGCACGATGCGCATTCCGCACGCGGCCCCACCGCTGGGCCGCTGTGGTCAGCACACTCGCCTTGTCATCCGCCCGGTGCTTCAGCTCCAAAACCGTCTCCACGATCTTCTGCATCGAATAGTTCTTGGACACGGCGTCCGTGTTCAAGTCCGTGGGGGCACGGCACTCGGGACAATTCACTTTGCTGGAAGGTTTGACCTGCGTTGTGATGACCCAAATGCTGAGTGGAAGCAATTTCAATATTGTTGGGACGGGGCGTTCATCCCCCCACCGGAATTTTCCACAGGTATGCGCAGCGATAAGAAAAAAGCTTAAACCAATATGAAAATACTTATAATAACGATGAAACTACAAATCAGTAATTGTTGATCCCTTGCCCCATTTTGTCTCTTGCCTGACATCTATGGTTGGTTGTCAAGACTGAGGAGCTCGGCGATGCCAATGTAAGTGATGAGAAACCATGAGATGGATGAGCATGTGGATCTGGGCCCATTCCAAGGCATTGTATGTCATGAAATTGATGAACCACCAGTAGTGCTCTACATGTGGGTCACTTGGGTTGCCACATACCAAAACTCAAGGAGAACAATTTACTGAGCACCAGGTCATGGTGCTCAACAATCAGGAGGAAGGGCGCTGCGAACCCCCCCCCCCCTTTGTGCAAGCAACGGTGAATGAGCAGAAATGAACGGGGCTAAAGCCTAGTGTTGCCTAGACAAGGGTGTTGCTTACGTGTTACACTGTGCATGGTACACGCAGAAAGACATGGCGTACTATTCTGAAAACCAAGGGGCAAAACATGCTACCAAGGCCATCATGCCCCAAATCAGCTTCCTTGACACAAAAGATGAACATCATGCCATCTCAAAAACCAAGGTATCAGACAGCGCACACAGCACACAGGAGGACCAATCGAAAAATGCACCGCCGAAGTCCACGGTGCGTAAATTGACGGAAGCAACGTCTGGTGTTGCTTGGACATAGGCGTTGCTTGGCCATAAAGCGACGATGGTCCTCACCTCCGGAACCGCTCCGAGAAACGCTCATGTGATAATGTGATGGCACTGGGCCACCCCACTGCTTGGAGCCTTCTGAGCGAAAACTTCTGAACCCCCCCCCCCCCCCCGCCCCCCCCCCAAAAAAGTGATATCCAGTTTCAGGGGATAGAGGCCTCAGAATCAAAAAGTCCATTGGGGGATGGTCTTATTGGGCAAAATAATGATTTTACAAGGGGTTGGACATCAAATATCATGCCTTGGGGTATGCTATGCGAATGACCCCCAAAAAGGGGGGTACATCAATACGGCGCCATGAGGCACCGGTACAGATGGTTCATTGCATTGTGCAGCATGCCCAGCGTGTTGCTTGGCCGTCACCCTCCAGAACCACTCTGGCCTTCTGGACAGTACGGTGGCGGAGCCGTGGCATCCATCGGTTCATGCGTCCAGCACGTCACAGTTTGTACGTGCAAAGTGACGAGTCCGACGACGTGGACCTGCGCACCAGCTCAGACGGCGAGGGGCTGTTCCGCACCGACGTGCGTGACACCCGCCTGGGCTCTGTTCAGTGATGGTGACGAGCTTAGCACACATGTCAGTGATACTCGGAGGAAGCGGCGCAGGGTAGAGGGAAGGGTGTCTCAGCCTGACCGGTGACCCGACTGCTGGACGTTGCTTGGACAGGGGCGGGGCGGGGGGGTAAGGTCATCATCAACGTTGTCCATGGCCCCAACTCAACGGGCAGGGGGTGGGGGGATCGTCCTTGACACCTGAGCACCGGAGCGTGTCCTCCCCGCCCCCGTTCCTCCGAAAAAGGGGGCCTGTTGTGCCGCAAAAAGCGTTGACTGCAGCGGAGGGACGGAGGGCAGGACCTTGTCGGCCATGAGGCCAATGCAGTTCGCGCACACTGTGTGGGCGCAGTCCAACATCAGAGGGGGGGCCGTGGTGAACGGCTCTAGACAGACGGGGCACAGGGCGCCGATGGTATCGATGCAGTCCTCGTCACAGAGACGCAGCAGCTGTGGGATGTCCCCTATGCTCAGGTCTGAGAGCGCGTAGTTGCGTGGCAGTGCCTTGATGCCTGGGAGTACACAGAGCAGCAGCAGAAATGAGGGGAGGGCCCTTCCATTTTGCAGGACAGCGCAAAGTACAGGCGGGCTACAGCCACAAAAAATGTTACCGTTGATGTTCCTTGTGATGTCCCCATTGATGTCCCCATTCATGTCCCCATTGATGTCCCCATTGATGTCCCCATTGATGTCCCCATTGATGGGAAAAGGGGAGCGGCTGGCATTGGTGACGAACGGGGGGGGGGGGGGGTGCCACAAAGGCTCAGTAAGTGGGGCGGTGGGGCCGGGTGTACGGACTAATCTGCGTTATCAGGAGTAAAATGTCTGCATTGTCGGCGGGTGGGGAACCGCCTTTTTGAGGCGTGACAGTGGGGCACTTGTCCCCCTGATCACGAGTACTGCTTCAGCCCCTCGGTGTCCCTCCCACGCCGGCGCTGGCATGCTCCACACGAGGTTTCCTTCCCACGACTGTGAAATTTGGAGGGTGCGCACCACCCCATTTAATGTGGGACATGCAACACAGGGCCGGGGGGTGCCAGATCACCGATTGCTGCCCATGGGCGGTGCACAGCAGCTCCAGGCTGTTTCAGACCTCCTGAGTCACCTGCACCAAAATCACCAGCCATTTCCACGGCTTTGTAAAAAAATGCAAAAAACTGAAAAAAAAAACTGCAAAAAAAACTGTAAAAAAAGTGTAAACCACGAAAAACGAAAAAACTGTACAAAACTGTACAAAAGGTTCCTGGATGCATTTTGTCCTTTCCTAAAAGGGGGTTAGTTTCTTCCTTGATATTTTTTGCCGCCTTGTGGATGATTGTTGTTCAGAGTTTAGACGGGTTTGGATGATGTCGAGCACCAATCAAGCAAGAAAAGCATTCACCATTCACCTGCAAACCATTCTGGTAAAGAAGATCTGTGGGAATGGGTTCCATTCGCCACTGGTCAAATTGCGTGCTATTGTGGAGGCACTACTCCATTAAAACAAAACGACACATATTCCCTGTGCGTGCCATGCTGCATGCTGTGCTGCTACTCAGATTGCACCTTCTTCCACATCGGAAACCTGGACGCCAGTGTCAGGTGCAGCATTGCCGTGTGCAGCAGCCTGCATGGCCACCATCAGGAGCAGCAGCTGCAGCAGCCTGCGAACTGTCTTCAGCATCCTAACTTACAGAAAATTGTTCTTGGTTGTCCACACCACCAAATCCCAGTCCATCTCCTCCTTTTCAATCTTCTTGATGTCCTCAACAATGGGGGCGAGTGTACCAACAGAAATACATCGCCAACTTTGAGGGTCTGTGGCTGTCGCCCCCCACCAGTTCCGCCTGCAAAAACAAAAACCCACTATGCTACTGTGAACAAAAATACTGAAGAGCATCCAATAGAAAAAAAAAGAAAAGCCACACCTCGGCCTGGGACTTGAATTCCATCAACAGCTTTTGTCTTGCTCGTCAATTTCCAGTTGATCCCCACATCATACATCCACTGCAAATGGCTTTTGCACACACAAAACACCATTGTGTGACCAACAATCGGGGTAACAGGCCATAACTCTGATAGGACATCAAAAAAATATTGCCCAGAGAAATGCACACCCAACCCCAATCACACAGTCCAGCACTTCAGCACTCTGGTACCTTCTATTCAATCTGAAAACTTTCCCCTGCTACTCCCTTCTTCCATTGTTAAATGTGGTCACCAAGGTCACCAAGTGGAAAACAACTGCCAAACCGCCGGTCACCGGAAGTCACCGAAATCTTGGTGACTCAGGAGCCCTGCAGTTTGCCGTTGGAGGGAAAGCAGGGGTGGCCTGGCACTGTGGACTGTGGGCAGGGGGGCCCGGTCACGTTCGCAGGAGGGGCCGAGCCCGTTCAACTCCGGTCACGGGGGGGGGGGGGGGGCTCGCCAGCGCCACACAGCCCTGCGCAATCGAGGGGCACCGCGAGTCTCAGGCACAACAACGGCGCCATTGGAACAGAGAAGGGCGGAGGGCCCGCGTGGGAGTCAGAACCCTTTGCACATCAGGAAAGGGGTCCCGCCAGGTTTGCGCCCGCGGTGACACGCGCCCTGTCGAAGGGAGTGGGCAGGCTCGGGGTGCACCCACACACAAGGCCCCACTTCAAAGCCCCGGGATTGTGGGGGCAGGTGCAGGCACAGGGCGGCGGGATGCGGGCCTGGTACCCACATCGCGTAAAGGGGCCCAGACCCCCCCTCCCCCCCACGTCCCCCACCCGCGGCCAGAGGGACTCGCTGGGGTACAGGAGGACCGGACAAAGAAGAGGGCAGACGCTGAATCCTCCGCAGGTTGAGCTCAAACAGTACACGCTCTCTATTGACCGCATCCCCCACGTTTCCACCGTGAACCAAAAAAACATTTCAACGGCGAAAAAAGAGGGGCGGATGCGTCCCTTCCCGGCGCCTCCCTTTAGGTCAGACTGAGATCCGACCCAATGCTCCGGGACCGCCAAACACTGACTGCCCCGGCCCGCCCCACCCACGTTCCCAGCCCCACCCACGTTCCCAGCCCCACCCACGTTCCCAGCCCCTCTATGGCACCCGCACGGCTCAGGCGGACCAGCACCGACAGCCCCGGCACCCGCACCTTCCGGAGGGACGTCGGTCGCGCGCTCACAGTACTTGCACTTGATCTGCGGCCCCTGGGACATGTCCGACAGGCAGTTCTTGCAGAAGTCGTGGTGGCAGCCCAGGACCAGCGGCTGGAGGCCATCCGCGTACTCGCCGCCGCAGGAGGGGCACACCAGATGCAGCGCATTGCCGTCCCGCCGGACGCAGGAGTCCCGCAGGCCGTCTTTGGCGCAAACCGCGTCCAGGCGGCGCTTGCAGTTGAATCCGCTCGTATTTGCGGCGCCTGCGGAGCGGAAGGGAGGCGTGGCGAGGGGGCTACAGCCGAGGGGGGGGGGGGGGGCGATCACGGAGCGTCAAATCCAATTCTGCGAAAAATTTCGAAAAATTGCGGGAAATTGTGGGAAAATTGCGGCGCCGTAACCAAATCCCCCGCAGCCTCAAGGAGCACCACCTCTGCACAGGGGACACACAGGGCACCAACAAGGCTCGCGACTGGCAAAAGGCAATTGTGCCGATATTGCGGGAACTTGCGGAAAATTGCGAAATTGCGAAAAAACTGCGGACCTCACCCCCCCCCCCCTCCCCCTTTGCTACAGCGCGCTGCTACAGCCCATGACCCGTCACAGGGATGGGCCGTGTTGGATGCAACGTGGGTTTGCTGCTGCTTGCGGCGCCGTGCAGCGCGGGGGTGCCCAGACGGGGCATCGCGGGTCCGTACGAAGTGTCCGGGAGGCCGGACGGCGGGGGGTGAGTGCAGCGTTCGTTCCCGGGCGCCTCACAACCGACGTACCGGCCCCTTACAAATGTGCCGTCAGAGGCCGAAGGCCACGGGACGAGTTGCCCATCGGAAGTGGCGCACGGGACCGAGACCGAGGCCAGCGAGAGGGCGATACGGCCGTGCCGCGCATGTCCCTTCGTGGGGGGCTGAGGGGCAGAAGGTGAGCCCAGCAACACAATGGGACGGCGGGACGATCAACAGCCGCACGGATGGGGCCCGCCGCAGACGTCCCCAACGGAAGGTTGCGATGCACCGGAGGCTGAGGGGGCGCCCGGCCGCAGGCGGTGTTCGGGGACGCGGCCTTTGTGGGCGGAATCGGCCTCGTCCTCATCAGCGCCCCCGGAATCGCAGAGCAACGCGGAGTGCCGATGTGAGCGACCCCCTTGGGTGGCCCCTACCCTCCAGAGCAGGGAGGCATTATACGGGAAGGGACCTCAGAGGCGGCCCCAGAGGCGGTTGGATGGGCGGTTGGAGGAGGTTCCCAAAGCGGTTGGGGGCGGTTACTGTCGGTTACAAATGCCATTGAAGCTGGCACTTGGCGTCAGGGAGACAGTGGCTGGGCATAAGCTGGGCGCCCTGGAGGCGGGAAGGTACCTCACCCCGTCCGAATGCATGCCCCCCACCAGAGGGTAGACAGGTATGCGTTGTGGGGGTCGCAGAGGCCAGCAGGTGGGCGGGGCTCACGGGTCGGGGGGGGGGGGCGACAGAGACAGACGGGCCCGTCCTTGGAAACGGATCTGATGTCGGGGGCACGAGACGAGCGTACCCCGAGACGGGGGGCGCGTCGTGGGACAATGGTGCATGGGCCCCCGCCCCCCCGCCCAGCCCCCCTCCCCAGGCACAGAACGTGTTGCCAACAGGACCTTGAGCCCCTGCAAGGAAGGTCCATCGCCACAAAGTCAGCCACGGCGAGCGGTCTGTTATCAAAACAGGAAGGGGGCTGCCACTAGAGCAGCAGGATTTCTCATCCACCCCCCCCCCCCCCCGCCCATCAGACTCTGTGTTTGGGGACAAGAGGACCGGCCCCCCTGACACAAGTCCTCCTTCGTCGTCCCCTTGAACGGCCCATTTCAGGATATGCCTTGTTGCCCTGCCCTCTATTCCTGTGCTGCCCTGGACCCCCCCCCCCCCCGCCTTGCGAGAGCAACACCAAAGTCCCAAAATCTGACGGAAACAACGCCTACCGTTGCTCTGACACGGGGGCGGATTTACACAGGGCACAGTGGGACACGCTTCCAAAAGTTGCTCTGACACGGGCGTTGCTCGCAAAGGGGGGGGAGGGGGGGTTGCATGTGCGCGTCCGTTGCACAACGAAGCGCCCACAGCCCCAGTCCCATGACGTTGAACCACCACAATCCTCTGCTGAATGGCACATCGGGCAATCATCGTTTGATCATCACCCGGCGTCGGGTGCACACCAACCACCACTACGCTTTTCGGAACCGCTTGTACCACAAAAAAATCGACCTCCTTCCACCTTTCGGAGGCGTTTCTGCACAGCGCCCCGCAGTAAAATAGCTTTCCCGTGAACACCACCCACCACCGGGAGCTATCCAGGGCAAAGACCGCAGACTTAGACGGCAATCCGGCGGTTTTAGCGGGACTGGCACCCGTCGGCCGGGCAGTTGTTCACCGTCCCGGACAACCGCAAAAGGGACGGGACAAGGCGCAGCATACGGAACAGCCACCCACCGACGGGGGGGTCGAGCTCCAACGGCATTTGGAAATTGATGCTGGACCGGCGGCATTTGGAGGCTACCGGACGGCCCTTCGCACCTGTCCGAGGGTTCGCGGGCACCCACCTGCAGTGGGCGGGCTTTCAATTTCGGGGGGGGGGTTTCGATACAGCCCCCTGGCTAGACCCCCCCACCCCCCAAATATATTCAAGTGACGCCCCCAACTTCCTACCGAGACTGACCCCCGGGCCCCGGAGGTGACCCGGACCCAAAATTCGGCAAAAAATAAAAATGGGATTTTTTTTTTTGGGGAATGAGCGCGTCGAGGGGGTGCAGAAAAGTCATCGCTCGCCACGCATTTGGGGAAAAAAAATTGACCATGTCAATGCTCGAAAAAGTTTTCGGTGCCTTCGGCGCCAGAGTTCATAATAACTGACGGATGGTCCTGTCAATTGAGCCCTTTTCCGGAGCCCCCAGCCCCCCTCAACTTTTGGGGGGCTGTACTGACCCCCCGGCAGTCCGTCAACGCTTGCCGTCGGTTGGGCAGTGACCAACAGCGGTTGGCATTGTAACAGTCTGATCAGGGGGTCGAGCGTCTGAAACAACAACACAGGCTCCGTCCAAAGAAACGATGGTGCCCATGAGGCAGGATGTGCGTTGTCCCTCAGTCTGGCCCCTGGGGGTGAAGGGGCTGTAGGGGGGCTTCGAAACACACACCCGACGCATTCTGCTGCATGGCCTGTGCCTGCGCTTGTCGTCGCTCCATTTCCTGTCGGCGCTGTCGGCGCTGCTCTGCCAGGCGCCTCTCATGTTCTCTGTCGGCTCTGTAATGCACTGTGTGAGGGGACAGAGCGCGAGGGAGACTCATGCTGGACACCAACAACCGGTGGCACCGCACGTGAGCGCACCTACATCCATCCCAAAACCATTGCTGAGACCAACCATCGGCGTAGCCCCCCCCCCCCCCCCCCTGTGTGACATTCCATCTGGTTGTTGCTCCTTTACGGGGCCCTGGACGGTCACCCGTTCTTCCCTTCGCATGTTGCGTCGGGGCGCTGCTTTCTGTCGGCCGCTGCGGCCGGTGCTCCTGCTGGTGTCGTTTCCGCATTCACGGAGCCCAGTGGTTGGTGTGTTGGGACTGTGCTGAATGTGGCATGGTGTGCCGTTTGCGTGTCAGCGGCGCCCAATAGTTGGCGTATTGAGGTTGTGCTGGTTGTTGCCGGGGTCATTTGACTGTTTTTGCTGTCCACACACCTCTGTCCACAGGCCGTCCATAGCCTGCCTCGTTGTGCCCCCCCCCCCCCCCCCCCGCTAGAGCAACACTAAAGCTCCAAAATGTGACGGCAGCAATACCCAGTGTTGCTCTGACAAGGGCGTTGTTTGCGCCCGATGTGAGAAGGCACGAGAGGTGACCATTGCATCATGTACCAGTCGTCAGGTGATTCCCCAATCTCCACCGCCAAAGAACAAGAGAGGGTGAGAGTGGATGGCAGGACAGCAACCAATACCCCCAAAATGCCATCCCCAGGCTCAAATCACCAAGAAAAATCGATCTTCATGGACCACCAGGAGAAGGAACCGCCAAATTCCATCGTTTCAAAATTTGCGGATACAACACGCGCTGTTGCTCTGCTGAGGGCGTTGCGATCGCAAAAGGGGGGGAGGGGGTTACTGTATCCATCCTTCATGCCGAGTCGTGGCCCGGGGTCAATGATGGTGCCTTGGACCACATGTCCCCCCCACCCCCCCACCGCCACCCCACCCGTCTTGCGCCTACTGCGCCAAACCCGCCCCTCCCCCACGGCGCACCCCCGCAAACCCCCAACCGGCCATTTGTGCCAGTTTACTTCACCTCTCTGCCCCCCCCCCCCCCCCCGCCCTCCACACCGCACCACACCACACCACCATTACCACTGACATGACCCGTCAGGTGGATGGAGCCCCGTGGCTTCGCTTTGCCCAAGGAAACGGGCACATACACAAGGCTGTCCATTGAAAGCTCCTCAGTACCTGGCCTCGGGACTGTAGACGGTCAGGCACACGCCCCCATGGACGTTCCCCCAGAACGCGTGACGCCCCCCCCCCCCCACGTCGCCAAGTCCCGGGGGCACTATGCGCCAGGATCCGTGCCCTTACCACATCGCTCCTCCGGCACGTGGGAGTCCTGAAGATAACACACAAAATGAAACACAAAAGTTTTTGGCAGAAAAGTGCAAGTGACCCCCCCCCCCAGGGGTGAATTGAAAGGGAAGGGGGCCCGGAGGAGGTTCCAGAAGTGGTTAGACGGGGGGTTGGAGACGGTTGCCAAAGCGGCTGGGGGCGGTTACTGTCGGTTACAAATCGCGTTGGGGCTGGCAGTTGCGGTCGGGGAGAGAGCGGCTGGGCCATAGGCCAGGGCCTTGGAGGGCGGGGGGGGGGGGGTACCTCCCCCCCTTCCAATGCATCCCTGCCCCCCCCACCCCCCGGGGGGGCAGGGGGACTGTGCAAGGGGGCAGACTGCCGATGGGGGCGGGGGCAATGAGCAACAGATACAGGACTCGCATACACCCCCATGACACAGGTATATGGTCATAGTCACGACTCTCAGTTCATTGTGTCAATTTGTCGCACTGCACCACGATCCAGTTCTACATCGAGTTTTCCTTGGCACCACCGCACAAATTTTCCTTGGGCCATGGGGGCGGGGGGGGGGGGGGGGTACACAAAACACACGGAACACAAGCGGCCCCGTATATGTGCGAAACCGTCATCTACTCGCCACCCGCTCGCAAACGACGCTTTTCGGGCCGAGAACGTCCAGCACCGGAGACACGCACCATCGGTTTGCGGCGAATCAGTTGCGGCTTTCATTTTGGCAACCCGCCCCAATCCCTGCGCCAAGGGATGAGGGTGACGAACCTGTGGGAACCATGGAACCCATTGGACCATGCGTCCCCTGTACCTCACACATGCCATGTCCCACGAAGCAAGTGCTGCATGTACCATGAGGGGAAATGGGGGCTCCCATCTCACTGCATCGTACCTGCCTTCATGAACACGTGGATCCATGCCTCGGCCTCCGCGTCCAAATCGCACTTGAAGAACCAATCATCGTGGTAGCCCGGCAAGCACACTTTGAAGCCATCCTTCTCCACAGGCTCCACAGTGGCGCCCGTGACATCGTACGTCCCGACGTATTCCTTCGACGTGTGTTCAAAGAAGACCACGTACGACCGGTCCACGCCACAGAAGTACGCCTTGTACCGCAGGTACCGCAGCCGTCTGACGACCCCCCACGAAGAGAACTTACTGGGGTCGAACGTCTGGGGCGGCCTTCCCGGGTCATCGTGGTGAGGGGCCCCAGGCGCAACTGTCGGTCCGTAGGGCCCAGGGCGCTCTGCAGCCTGCCTCGGGTCTGGGGTGGAGCCTGGCCGGCCACGACCGCCAGCCCTTGGAGCCCTTTGGGGTCCGGATGTAAGCGTCGAGTGCTCGGAGCCTGCGACCTTGTCGATTCGCCGGGCAATCTTGTTGATTGCCGAATTGGCAAAAGGCATGGGGTCCCAGAACTGTGCAGGAGGGCCAACAGGACGGAGGGTGAATCGTGTGATGGAAGCTGGTTGCCGCACACACCCCACCCCCTTTCCCCACTGCGCAGACAAGTCTTTTGGGCATGACTCAGCCTCCCCCCCCCCCACGCTCTCTCTCTCTCTCTCTCTCTCTCTCTCTCTCTCTCTCTCTCTCTCTCTCTCTCTCTCTCTCTCTCTCTCTCTCTCTCTTTCTCTCCCTTCCCCCCTCACTCCCACCCTCTCCCGCATCCAGGAACTATGACAGGGAAAAATTTGCCTGGGATCCAAGGGCCCTGGGATTCGTTTGTTTTCATTCCTTTTTATGTGTCATTGCAATGATTCATAAATGAAACCCTAACACGTTCAAGACTTTCCCACACAGGGCGGTCCTTAATGCAAAAAAGTGTTCCGTTATGTCCAAAGTCCCCTGACCCTCACTGTAACCTTAACCCTAACCCTAACCCGAGATGGGACCCTAACCCTTGCCCACACCCAACCCTAAGCCTAACCCTAACCAGGATTGAATATTGGGACCGAGCTGGTGGGGGAAGGAACATGGTCTAGGAGACTTCATCGACAAATGAGGTACGCACTAGAAAGTGGATGAGAGCGGCTCAAAAGGGGCTCAAAATGAGCCGTATTCATCCGTTTGGGCACCACAACTGGACTAGGATCATTTTTGGAAAACCATGGTTTTGACCTGTTTTTGAGCCATTTGTGGTCCCAAATTGGCCCATTTTCAAGGCCCTTTCGGCTTTGAGAGGGGCCAAAATTGTTCAACATGGGCTCAAAATGGGCTCATTCCACTTTTTTGTGCACCCCAAATGGTCCAAAAAGTATCTTTGGAAAAACACATTTTTGATACATTTTTGACCCATTTTTGGTTGCAAAACAGCCCATTTTCGAGGCATTTTGGGATTTTAGGAGGGCCAAAACGGGCCACCACAAGCTCAAAACGGGCCACCACGAGCTCAAAACGCGCCAAGAGCATGTTTGTTGGAGCATTCCATGTGGTCCAGGATGATTTTTGAAAAAAGTCATTTTTTTGCACCCGGTGGACCTTGTTGACCAATTTTGGCAGCCACCTCTTTGGGCTACCACTTGTAGCTTGCTGCAGCCCACTAGGCCTAGGTATGGGGGTCTAGGTTAGGGCAATTTTAAGGGTTGGAAACCACCAAAAGTCGGTGGTTGCGGCCGGATTAGGTGCGCTGCACTGGGATCTAGCAAAGAAAACATGTCAAGACAAGGAAGCACATATCTGGAACTCGCTGCTTTTTTTTTTTTACAACAGAGGACAGAGACTGTGAGGTATGGGCTCAGGACCCTCACGGTGGAAAAGAAGCAACAAACTGATTGCCCTGTTCGGTGCTGGACCGCAGCTCCCGTCCGTTCTCGACCCTAGCTCTCTTTGGTATTGCGGACGTCCCTGTTAACTGACAACTGACAGGCGTGGGTAGGAAATGGATCCGGTGAGAGCAACAAGGGATAAACATAGACTGAGAAAGCCGCGCGGCCGCACTCCACGTCGGTGATGAAGCTTGGGGACATCAGTCCTGCACCAGACCCGTCACCGGGTAGGCCTATCCAGGTTGCGATTCTATCGCTCCTTTTGGAAGTTGAGTTCCGTCACCAATTGATTTTGCTGTATGTGCAACCTCTCTAGATCCTCCTTTGCCATGGAGTGATGCTCCTTGGCCTTCAGCGTCGTGACTCTGGTCGCGATCTCCGATACTTGCGCATTCAGCTCGTGTGGCCCACCGATGGTGGGCGGCAATGAAGAGCGCCCTCATGGGTCACTTAGAGCTTCGCATAGGGCAGCGATTTTGTCCCCTTTGAGCACACGTTGTAGCTTAGCTGTTGTGTGTTCCTCAAGAAGCCCTTTGTGTGCGCGACGCAGCGCTGCCACCTTGTCAGTCTTGGCTACAAGCTGCACGCCGTTGCACAAATCGGCCATCTCTCCATTGTGAGCCACGAACCGATTCTGGCACCAGCTACAGCAGGCATCGCTGTGTGTGGGTGAGGTAAGGCACTTGCCGCCCGCCTAAGAGCTCCGCTGATCTCGCCATCCATGGCCTCTTTGGGCGCCCGGACGGACACGTCCACGGCAGATCAAAGGGCCTCCAGCTTAGTCTCAGTCTCTTGCACGATGTTGGTCTCCACTGGAGTGGCTCTGTGCTCCCCACCCTTGATGGCGTCCCTAAGGTGGTGAACTGAAGCATTAGGCGCGAGCACCCTATACCAAACCATGCCATACCATGCCAGCGATGCCTTGCCTTGCCTTGATGAGGCGAGCCGAGGTGAGTGAGCGTGCGCGCGTGTGTGGAGAAGGGATATGCATCGAAACCCCCGCGACCATGCAATAGGCCCCAAAGCCATCACAAAACACCTCTTTTGCACAAATTTCAGTCCGGTGGTTCCTACGTTTTTTTTTGTACCATTGCATTGCCGTGGAGAACACGCACTTTTAGAGGAAAATCTGAGAAAATCCTATCATACAATTTTGGAGTAACGTGCTTTCAACTAGACACTTCGAATGATTAGGCGCGAGCACCCCAGACCAAACCATGCCATACCATGCCAGCCATGCCTTGCCTTGCCTTGCCTTAACGAGGCGAGCCGATGGGAGCGAGCACGTGCACCTGTGTGGAGAAGGAATATGCATGGGAACCCTCCCGAACATGCACTAGGCCCCAAAGCCGTCAAAAAACACCTCTTTTGCTCGAAATTGCGCCTGGTGGTGCCGACTTACTTTTGTACCATTGCATTGCCGTGGAGAACACACACTTTTGAGGGAAAATGTGGGAAACTCCCATCATACAATTTCGGATTAACCTGCTTTCGGCTAGACGCATCGGATGATTAGGCGCGAGCACCCCATACCACGCAATACCATACCATGTCAGCCATGCCCTGCCTTGCCTTGGCGAGGCCAGCGGAGGCGAGGGAGCGCGCGCTCGTGTGTGGAGAAGGGATATCCATCCGAACCCTCCCGAACATGCACTAGACCCCAACGCCTTTGCAAAACACCTCTTTTGCTTGAAACTGGGTCTGGTGGTGCCTACTTTTTTTGTACCATCAGATTGCCATGGAGAAGACACACTCTTAAAGGAAATGTGGAGGAATCCCATCATACAATTTTGGGGTAACCTGCTTTCAACTAGGCACATCGGATGATTAGGCGCGAGCACCCCATACCAAACCATGCGATAGCATGTCATCCATGCATTGCCTTGTATTGGTGAGGCGAACCAGCAGGAGCGAGTGTGCGCGTGTGTGTGGAGAAGGGATATGCATGGGAACCCTCCCGAACATGCACTAGGCATTGAGCGCAAGCAACGTCTCGTGAAACCGCTGCTCGTTGAACTGGCCCACAGCGTTCGTAAAGAGTCCACACAGCTGTTGTATCTCTTGAGAAACTTGCCGTAGAAGTCTGTGCTAAGGCCACTGAACGCCGTGGCCACCGCAGTCATTCGTTGGTGCAAAGACTTTGTAGTAGCGGTGATACTTGCGATTGTTCCACACAGCTCACTGAGATTCGCACAGTGGCCTTGCATATTTCCCATGATGTGCTCGTCCCCAGGCAGTGTTTGTTGCATTCCATTCAAACAGCTGCAGCAGCAGGCACCGGATCTCGAGCAAACTGTCTTGATGGCTCTTCAGCCGCTTCGTGAGTCCTTGCACTCTGTGCGCCGGCGCCGCTTGGAACTGCACCCACTCGTGGAGTCCATCGCTATCCACCAAACGCTCACGCGTCACCTAGCAACGGAAGTGTTCACGGGTCAAATTTAGACAACGTGCTGCGCCTTCAATGTTGTGGAGATCCGGAACTGGCCGTGGGATTCTCTTTGGGGATTTGACAACGTCCAGCGCAATAATGTTTTGGCCGTGTGGTGGCTCATACTGTAACCGCGCTGTGTGCTTGCCAGTCCACAGGATCACCTTGTGATGCGCGCCGGACGGTCCCTGCTATTGATGCATTTGCGCTGCTACCAAGTGATCAGCCGTTTCCTTCAGGGAAGGTGTCTCACCACGTAAAACTGCCTTGCTTTGTATATATTTTCCCGAATTCCACAATTGTTTGCAAGATCCATAACAGAGACTGAACACCGGCACTACAGCACAGCAATCATAGCTCCTTGACTGTGATCCACTTCCGAGAAGTCTGAAAGTTTCAAAACACAACAAAGAGGGGAACATTGCACAAAACAAGAACCGTAATTATAAACACTGACATTTAACACAACGATGCATCATTGGCAGTATTAAATGTGATACGGGCATTTGCCAATCATTGCCTCTTTGAATCATTGCGCCGATTGGACTATTTAGATCTCTGGAACATGTGTCTTGGTTGATGACTATGATGCAATGCCTGGAAGGACGTGATCTGCATAGTATAGCTCAGCACACGTGCCTGCCGACCACACCAAGGAGGCCTGGGGGACCAAAACGTGGTGGCGCGTGAATTAATGGCTTTGCATCGCAAGGTCCCATGTGGGTTTGGCAGCTCAAACAGGCGTTCCCTTGATCGTGATTCGGCAGTTCTTGATGCGGTGATCAAGGATTTGAAGTGTGATACCTGGGAGAAGGGAAGGTGGGCGCCCAATCGACCAATGGTGGTGTTGCCTAGGAGCTCCACTTTCAGTATGAGGTTGGCGCTCACATTTGGTATCTACGTGTTGTTCTGTGCTACATGTCATTTGTCCATTCACACGTCCGAGACATTGTGATGCTCTGCCGAGCAAGACGGCGCAAGACGGGTGTCACTTCCTTCTGCACTCGTAGGTGTCAAATGCCGCCAGTCATCTTGTTCATAGACCTTGGCAATGAGTTTGACAATGACCTCTTCCGCCAGTTTGCCGGTCGCTATGGTGTGACACTGCATTGGCACTTGGCGGTTCGCACTGGTCTACGGGAGGCCAGGAACGACACCATTATCAATTGCGTCATACTGTGGAGCTTTTGCTCGAGGTGGGTGATGGGCCTCCTGCTCAAGACGCGTGCGGTGTTGTGTGTATGGCGGCCAATTTCCAGCCGGTGGCTGATCGCGGTTTCTCGCCCCAATAGATGGTGTATGGAGTGTTTGCGCAGTGGCGAGACTTTATGACCGCTAACCTGCTAGCGTTTTCCGCTACTGGTGTACTATCTGACCACGTGGAGCAACACGTGGTGCGGTTTCTTGATGCTATTTTACAAGGCATGTGACAAGTTTTATGCGGCAGACATCAAGGCGAACATTTCGTTGACAGAGAGGCACCGGCCGTCAAAGAATCGTGATGTTGTGTTATCCGTGGGTGATAAGATTTTCTACTATGAATCTCTGGAGAAAGGGCTAGACACCTGGCATGGTTCGGCGGTGGTCATTGGTGCGGATGGCTATTTTGTTGTCCGGCATCATGGCGGCAGTGTGTGGCGTTTGCCGTTGTTGCATTGTTGTCCTGCTTCCTCTGTTCTGGGAGATGTACTTGAAAAGGACGAAGAGGCACGGACAGTGGATGTTGAAGACCTCGTGGTCGTGGACGAGGCCGTGGAGTGATGCTGCATGGCAACGAAGTGGGTGGTCGAGTGCCCTCGAGAAGCGAGGTTGAGGTGTTGATAAGTCATGTGCCAGCTAACGAGCTGGGCCGGGATCCTATGATGACACGCTCTTGGGCCCTTGTAATCAAGCGATTCCGCATGTTTAGTGTCCACTTCACGCAAACCTCAGTGCGCCGAGTGCTTCACCGCATACCGATACGACAATAACACACATTGCGCAACTTCCGAAGCCGCCAAGTTCACATACTAGCTACGGCGAAGGGCAACATGATCCACACATAGGCCACAAAGCAGTGCGACTTTGGCAGTTTCTCGCGAAGCAAAAAGAGCTAGCATCGTGGGCTGCTTGTGGGGTGTATGACATTGTCTGCGATGTGGGGCAGCGCTTCATTACACATTGTTGGGTACTTGTGGACACGGTGCTTCATGATGGCTCTATTCGGCCTAGGGCTCGATGAGTTGTACGTGGCTTTCAAGAGTGTGGTGTTAGTGAGGTTTTCGCCGACCTGCTCCAAGTCTTAATTAAGAGTGCTATTGAATGTGGCGGCATGCAAGGGTTGGGCACATGATGCCATCGATAGTTCCACGGCGCTCCTGCAGTGTGGGGAACTTGATCGCGATGTGTTTGCGAAACCACCACTAGGGTTGGATCTTCCAAATAAACTATTACATCTACGCAAAGCTGTGCGTGGCCTGGTTGATGTGCCGCTTCACCGGTATCATGCTCTACACGCCGCGTTGTTATTGTTGGGAGCTCGATCTGTCCCTTTTGATCCGGCGATACACACACACACACACACATATATATGTATATCTCATATATATTTATATATTTTTGTATATATTTGACTGACTCTACAAGTTCAAAGAGTACTCAAGACTATGTTTGGGACAATGTGCGACCCCAGCATATGATACAATGGATCCCTGCAACGTAGGGCACATGGCAAAGAACCAGAGTTCACATGCGCACACTAGAGGGCACTCTATTGCGGTAGGCAAACCGCGACGCTTTTGATCTGGCGATATATGTGTTTGCTGATGATTCTAGTTGCCCCTGGGCCGCAAGGCCCGCCGTTCGCTGTCCGGCCGCGGGGGAGGGGCCTCCGCGGCCGCCTGCGACGCTCAGCTGTAAAGCTCACCCCGGTGATTATCCCGCCGGATTGGCCCTGCCGTAATGGTGACAACGGACGAAGGTCCGGACGAACCGAAGGCACATTTGTGGATGGCAGGACGGGCCCTACAAGGTTGTATACGGGACTTTTTTTTCACTGGCCAGAATCCGGAATTCTGGTCAAAAATCGGCGCGCACGCGTGACCAGTGGTTGTCGCCGTGATTTGTCCTGTTGAACTCAGCACCTAGCTAGAGTTGACGAAAATTCGATTTAAGACCATGAATGTGAAGGGTTTTAAAGCCCGAATAATGCTGTAAAATCGGTGTTTCGCAAAGCTGCACGAATCACTGTTTCGCAACACCGATCGTCGATTTCCGCCAGCAGGCTGTTAGACGCCGAGGTTTTGACTCAATATTCGTGTTCAGCGTCAAAAACTACCCAGATTTGGCTTTCGGTTTATCAAAATTTGAGCCGGTAGGACAAAGATATGATTTTTTCAAGTTTTTATACAGTGGGCTCAGTTTGGCCGTTTTGGCCTGTTTCGTAGGCCTGTTGTAGCGAAACCACGAGGGTCTAGCAACGAACCAAGTGACAATCCAAGTTCATTTGCACCCAAATGATGTGAAAATGCCCAAGGGTGATCCCTCTAGCCTCCTCTTGATGCCTAGAAAGAGGGTACAAAAGGTAGAAAAAAACAGTACTTAGATAAGGTTGCTGTCTCCATTGTACAGCCTTGTCAAAGTGCTATATCCCGGCCTAGGGATTCAACCTTTGTGCAAACTAGTCCCGTATGGGTCCAATGGAACGGGTATAAGCAATGTTACGTCCCTATGGCCTCTATAGAGAGCACATGGGGGCGAAAACTCAAAGATACGTGCTTTTTAAGCTGTGTTTTTGGGTGCTGTCACAACACCTGCGTACCAAAATCATGGGTCTCCCCCCCGGAGTTCCGGTTGCATCCACATGCTTTATTGGGACTTCAACCAAGCATATTTGAGTAGTTTGGACCTAGAAGGAGGGGAAAGGCCATTAGTTTGCCCGGTGTACCCCCAATGGCCCCTAGATATATCAGCCGGGGGTTTCGCATTTTAGTCAAAAATGGACATTTTCGGTTTGTGGGTCCATTCGTCGGAGCTCGTTCTCTAACATACCGTGGAGTTAGAACAAAGTGTTGGGCTCGTTGGAAAGCTGAGAACATGTCCTAAAAGGATAATAGGACCCGCAACAGGCCGTCTCACACCCATTTCTGGCAAAAATTGCATCTTTGGTGGTCATTTTTAGGTAAAATCAGGTGTATGTTGTGCATACCCTGCCACGTCAAAACGTGTACCCGTCGGCACGTAGTCAGGTTGGAAGCACATAGGTAACCAAGTCCTCAACCAAGCATAATGGAGTTATTTGGACCTAGAAGAATGCAAAAGATCAATTGTTTGCCCATTCAAGCCCCGTTGGCCCGGAGTTATAAGCAATGGGGGTTTTGCATTTTGGTGAAAAAGAGCAAATTGGAGGTCATGGTCCCATTTGTCGGAGGTCGTTCTCCATCATACCGTTGAGTTGGAACGAACCGTTGGGCTCGTTTGAAAGGTGAAGAGGTATTGTAACGAGATATGGGGACAGGTTATAGGCCACCTTGAACTCATTTTGCCTGAAAATCGGGTTTTTAAATCATGGTTTTCAACTAAAATCAGCGTAATAAAACGTGTACTTGTTGGTACGCAGCAAAACTTCTGATACTTTCGGCCTTTGTAGGCTTGGGAAGGAGGAGCATAGCGAGTCCTTCCCAAGCCTAGTCACAAAGCTAATGACATCAATTGGGTTATCCTTTATTTTTTTGTCTTTTTTTTTCTTTGCTTTTGCTTTGTGTAAAATAGGTAAACTACTGTTGCTCGATGTGTTATTTTCTTGTTCTGATTTTTTCTTTTTTACTTGATTGCTAAGAGGCAAAAGGAGACGTTGTGCATAGCTAGTGTAGCATGCATTGATATTCTTGGTGCCGCACAATTTTGTTGATGTGATAATAGCATGAAATATGCACTGAAATCCATTCATTAAACAAGGTGTCACTTAGCATTAGGTACATACCATGAACGAGACTTATGAACCGAGTATATTTATCCGTCAATTGTGCTGATTAGGTATTGTCAGAGAATAGGACGTAGGTCTATTGAATGGTGTCAAGCGAGATGGTACAATGGTATATATGCTACTGCCTCCACTACTGCTCGTCACCACGTATACCACCACCACGAGCACTTTCCCGCCGGGTCTTGTCGCGGGTGGGCGGGCCGGGCTTACCACAGCGCTTGTTTACGCGGTTGGCCGTTGCTAATGGCGACGATATCGGTGTTGCTGGTGACTCATTCTTTCTTGAACGTGTTCTCCTCGCCTTGGTGAATGTTGCTCTGGTGGGGTTTGAAAAGAGAGAAGAGTATGTTTACTATGGTGTACAACTGAATATGATTGAAATAACACTGGATCAAGAAAAGTATATTACTGACGTGCCTGAAATCAAACTAAACAACGATAGTGAGCAAACAAGAGCACCGGATACCAGGGAGAAGAAAGCTTTTCATGGTTTGATCAGAGCTCTCTCATGGTGCGCAGGTTAGACACGTCTAGATTTCACACACTGAGTGCGTCCCCTTTCTCAAAAATCCAATAAACCAACAGTCATCGATGCTCTGCATGCGAACAAAGCATCCATTGTGACCGTGTTATCCTAGCTGCAAGGCCAAGTGAGGATGATAGGGTACCACGATGCCTCATGGGGCAATGGTGAGGATGGTAAGACCATTGGTGGTTGGATTTGGACACTGGCGTCCGGCTGTGAAGGAAAACACGCATTATTTTGTGCTATAATTCGGCGCAGCAACACTCTGAGTCGTTAAATCCACGTTTGCAGGTTCTGCCTATGTGGACGACACTTTTTTCATGCGTAATATGCGAGATCGCCGGAATGCTTATACTTCCTACTCTGAGAACAGACTGTGCTCCACTATATGATCACATCTACTTACAAAAGACGGTCTCAGAGAAACGTCTTTTGATTGAACTGGTAGTGATCCGCGATACTATTAAATGCGGTCAGGGTTCCAATTTGGAGTGGGTTTCCACCAAAGAGCACCTGGGTGACGCACTGACAAAAGCAGACTACAAATATAAATTCGTGGACACAATTGCAAAGTCATTGCTGCCTTACCGCTTTTCACGCTATCTTAGATCACATTATGATTTGCCAATTTTGGCAATCTGCAACAACTACAAAATATCCAGAAAAAAGAAGAGACGAATGTTTCGGAAAATCATTCTGAGACATAAGGTTCTGTGATGTTTATCGGTCAAAAGCTTATACTATTCTAATGGTAGATCACTAGATTCACATCTGGTGAATTACCGGTTTGATTCGCGGAACTCTGTGGCCGTTTTCCAAAAAGCAGTAACTCCATTTCTATGTTGCTATTTCAGAATTACAGAGTCACTGAAAAAGCATGTTTTGCAATGATTTATAATTTATTTTGCAATGTCAGAAACATGTTTTGATAGTACTATTGTCCATCCCTTGTATCACATACACAAATTGGTGTTTTTGTACTGTGAAGAATCCTGTCTTGATTGTGCCCTGATTTGATTGTGCATTTTGGATTCATTGAGAAACTATTTTACATGGATTATTTGGACCCAAACTTTAACAAGATCATCTTCACCTGATGTAATGCGTACCACAATAGCAAACTCTGAAAGTGCTCAGCCACCTGCAATATGGCATCAGATGGTATTCTTTGCTATTCTTTGCTGTTGTGCTTTGTTGTTGTGGGTTTGCTGAGGAATGTGGGTGATTTATCTGGTGGGGTGCCCCTAGGAGCTGCATTTCTGCCCCCCCCCCCCTCCCCTGCCCCGGCTTTGCGTTCTTGTGGTTCCAGACAAATTCGTATTTTTAGATGGCCATCCAAAAATATGATTCTGAAATTTTGATGCTTTTGAACATGCGAACGATTTTTTTTTGTTTTTGGTTTTGTTGGAATCTTTTTTTTGTAGAGAATCTAGTTTTTCGGATGTGAAAAATTTTGTTTGTTTGCTGTTTTTGCTCATTTTTTTTTGGATGTCATTGCTCATTTTTTTTAGCTGATTTGACTTAAATTTTAGCACTTCTCTTCAATGTTAGCACATCTAAAAAACCGATTTCGTATCTAAAGTAAAGATCATCCCTGCTGATAGGCAGAGCTGAAGGAAAGCGGGTTGAGGCATGAGGTTGATGAGCCACGGGCAGCCAACAGTGAAAACCAATGCGGCTGGTTGGCAAAGAAGCTGAGGTGTTAATGACAGGAAGCGATGCACTTGTCCATAGGTGAATTGTTACACAACTTTGAGGATAGATGACACTCATTGAGAGATGGCTGTTGGCTTACAACAGGGAAATTGCATGGGTCAACACCAGCAGATGCATTCGCTGCAGGCATAACGAAGCCAAGCGAGGCACGGCACGCCCTTTGGGCTAGGAGCTTCGTCCAAGGAGCTTCGTCATTCTCATCAATTATTGCAAACAGTAAAACAAATTGTTTAAGGTTGCAATCCCTCCGCAGTGCAATGCGACGGTGGTAGACACGTGTATTTTACAGTGAGCTACAAGATGAGAGACCCACGCGGTGCAAAAAAAAAAAGGTCTGCAGCCAACTATGAAACCACTTGCTTTAGCTTGTCGATGAAACACCAAAGCTTTTTGGGGGTACAAAAGACGTTTCGTATAAATGAAAGACATGCAATTCATAAAATATTTCTGAGGTCGGCACACTGTGCTCTTGTAGGGTGCAGTATGTCCCTGCGCTCCTGTAGGGTGCCCTGTTCTATGTTTTGTGTCACTCAGCCTCTCCTTTCACAGGTTTTTCGGCCTTTACATTTTTCGCAATTTCTTGACTCGCTCTGCCGAACACTGGGCAAAGAAGTCCACAATGTTCAGCAAGAGGAAAGGCCACGTTGGAGTCTATGTGGACTGCTAGTAGTCTGTGTAGGACCTCAGATGCACATTGTAATACACCCAAAGTAATGCCGAACTCCAGTTTAGCCCGTGGAAGTGCTGCAGTGATTTGGACCGTTATTTTGTTCGATGGTGTAGTGCAGACCCTGGTGTGGCCATGGTCATGAGCCAGCTTTTGCCGAAGGTTCTGAACGTGCCGAGCAACAGGCTATTTCGCAGCTGAAGATGCCCTGCAAAGCCTTAAACACTGAGCGATGAATCGCTTCACAGCAAGGGTGAGTGATGCGGGCTGTTGTGATGGACTTATCAGCACTGTTGAGGACCTTTGTGGCGAGGGCTTTGAACCAACTGCTCCAGCCAGTGCCTGCTGACTCCTCACAAGCGCTGAACAAACCAAACAAAGTGTGATTGTTGACAGCGTGCGCAGTGATCTCCTGCTGCAGCATGCCAACAACATGCATGTATCTGCCAACATGCACATCCGAAGGTGGCACACCATCTTTGTAGAATGTATGCATTTTGTCATGCCACTCTTGCAAGGGCTGCCAAGACTCGCCACCCATGAAATTGGAGTATCCGTCTCGCAGGACATCCCACACTGATTCATCCTCAAATCTCGTCTTCAGCAGCTTGAGCAACACAGCGATACCGTCGCCGTCTTCACACTCCTCCTGGTCCAACGATGCCAACAACAGGCGCTCCAGGCTCTGCATATCGCCGAAAGACCATCTTATACAAAGATCCGTGCCCTGGCTGCGTTCAGAGCTCGCCATGCGCAAAGGAGGCTCCTGTACATCGTTGTATTCCTTAAGAAACTTGATGCGAGCCTGCGGCAGCGCGCGGGCAATCTCTTGCTGAAGTCGCTCAAACGTAGCGTACTTCACCTTGCGGGACAAGCCTTGGGGCGTACCACTCTGCTTTGCCCCCCTTGCCGGCTCCGCCCGCTCACGGGCCGAGCCCATATCCTGGTGGGATCTCCACCACAACTCAGAGAAGGGGTTCCGTGTGTCGAACCACAGGTTCACGGCGACAGCCGCCTCTTCTCCGTCTTGCATAGTGGTGTGCCACCATCCTCTCGGCATCACCATGATATCGCCCGCCTTCAGGCGCACGATGAAACGGGTGGCAGATGACAAGTTGGCCACGCCATCGCTGTCAGCGGCCATGCTCCACCATGAATCGTGCGCCTGGGAAATGTTACGGCCTGCAAGCCAGCGCCAGTGATCGTTTACGGCAAAGTACTGGTTGAGATTCCGCTGCACCTCCACAGACTTGACCAAGTGACTTTGCCAAGGCGGGATCAACTGAAACACCTTTGTTCCCTTCAACATCATGTAGATGTTGTGCAGGAAGTCATTGTGAAAGAAAGTGCCCCTTCGATGCCCCGGAACCTCGATCCACATCCGCGTTTGATCCGCTGGGAACGGCACCCAAGAGGGCAAGGCACTCCAGACAAACTCGCGCAACTTCCCGGGGAGAGCCGCTTGCGTGGCTTGCATGCTCAACCCTGCGCCCCTCAAGGCCTGCGCAGACTCACTCTGCCCGTCCAGAAGGTCAGCGAAATCCTCCAACGGCAGCTGCATGAGGATGTTATGGTCAAAATTGTTGGGCCCAATGAAGCCGTTGTCGCTTGCCTGAGCATAGACCACACTGCCCTCGCCGGAGAGCTCCACAAGTCTCGGCGCCGACAGCTCCTGCAGAGCAGGAGGCACCGCACCGCGGAGGAGGAACGGATCGTGGCTGGACAGGCGCTTCAGGAAGTCACAAAGCGACCAATCCTCTGGCACAGATTCTCCTGGTAACTCAGAGACACCCAAAGACCGGACACAGCTGCCATTGGCGAAGAGGAGCAAAGCAAACAAAGCACTCAGCATGTGAACCAACTATTTATGGTGTTGGCACGTCAATGAGCGAGGAATGTCATGTTACAGAAATTCGTCTGTCAAACAAAATAGCCTGGTCAGCGTGAGTCCTGTGCTTATGCTGCCGTGTTTTATTGTGTGCAGTTCCCCCAGTAATGTCCTGCCTGACCCCAGGGAGGACAGTCCCATGGTTGGCAGGCGGGGGGTGGGCGAGGGGAGGTGGGGGGTTCAGTGCAGTTCTGGATCCCAACAGCCGTATTGTGTGGGTGGGTGGGTGCGGGTAGGATTCTGGGGTCATTGCCCATTGGGGGAATGTTTGCCCGGCGCGCACCCGGCGCGCGCCCGGCGCGCTACTTTTAGACTATGTTCCCCCTGAAGAGCCCCCAAGCACACCCCTTGGAAACGCCCTTAGAATTAGGTGACCCAAACTGCCCTAGCTCGAGAAAGTTGCAAACTGGGGTACACAGTACCACTCTCGCTCCTTTAAGGGCGATCTTGGTCAACACCTTAGCAAGTTGGGAGAATGGGGGGTTAGGATAGCACAACCGCATGGATCTCCAGTAGAAGCGAAGAGGCGTTATTGAGGTATCGCGAACAGGCCTCTAAAAAACACCGCCCACAGACCCTTGTGGGCAGGTGGGCAGCAGTTTGAAAAAAAGGTGTTTTTTTTTCCATTTTTTGGCGTTTTTTTGTGGTTTTTCTGAGGAAAATATTGTTTTTGTCCTTCACTATGACCTCAAATGCATTTTCCAAGACAATTAAAAGGTTTTTAAAAGGTGCATAGCATGGTGTCACTCAACAGCTCAACCAATCAACAACACAAACCAGAAAAAAAACACTGTGTTGCTGCTTGGTTGCTTCGGTCTTGTGACCCGAAGTGGCATTTTCCCACCATTTTCAATTGTTAGTTTGGTGTGTGCTGCTACTTTTGCATTGAGATATTCATGTATCACGGCAGTCAGGGTGTTTTTTAGGTGGGTTTGCCCAAGGACTGCCGGCTGAACGTTATCATGTAGCTCACTGTTATTTCCGTTTGCGTTATATTTCCTGGTGTGCTTTGGATGGTCACTGTTATTTCCTGGTGTGCCCTGGATGTTCACTGTTATTTCCTGGTGTGCTCTGGATGGTCACTGTTATTTCCTGGTGTGCTCTGGATGGTCACTGTTATTTCCTGGTGTACTCTGGATGGTCACTGTTATTTCCTGGTGTGCTCTGGATGGTCACTTTTATTTCCTGGTGTGCTCTGGATGGTCACTGTTATTTCCTGGTGTGCTCTGAATGGTCACTGTTATTTCCTGGTGTACTCTGGATGGTCACTGTTATTTCCTGGTGTGCTCTGGATGGTCACTGTTATTTCCTGGTGTTTTTTGGATGGTCACTGTTATTTCCTGGTGTGCTCTGGATGGTCACTGTTATTTCCTGGTGTACTCTGGATGGTCACTGTTATTTCCTGGTGTGCTCTGGATGGTCACTGTTATTTCCTGGTGTGCTCTGGATGGTCACTGTTATTTCTTGGTGTGCTCTGGATTGTCGTTGATATTTCCTGGTGTGCTCTGGATTGTCGTTGATATTTCCTGGTGTGCACAAGCAAGACAGGTCACGCATACAAACACAAAGCAAAGCATGGAAATTGCACCGATTAAAAAAAACACATTGTGCGCGGGCGCACCTGCCCGACTGCAACCGCAGCTAACAACTAATGTCAAAAGTCCGGAGGCCACTCATTGGTGTCTGCTTCTCGTACCTCCCATGCATCATGCTCATGCCCAAGACAAAAAAGCTTTTCCCCCTCTGTCCCCTCCCCCTCTTGCTGCCCCTTCTCTGCCCCTCCCTCTTGTCCGTCCTCCTCGTTCATGTTGGCATTGTTGGCATTGGTGCGCAACCGCTTCCGAGGGCGGTCCTGTCGATGTTCGTGACTTGAACTGATGACACCTGCGGACAGTGGAGAGGGACACAGTGACACAATGACCATGTGATACATGTATGCACACAGGGGGCAGTGACAGTTTCATGAATGTACCAACACATGACACGGTGGGGGGGGGGGGGGGGTGGCACAGTGACAGTGAACATGTCGGCGGTGTCACAGTGGGACAGTGACACAGTGACACAGTGACACAGTGATACAGTGACACAGCGACACAATATGCACACGTTGTCATACCTTGAGAGACGTGCGTCTCGCTTGCGTCCTCGCTCGGGAAGCTGAATTTGTTTCGGTGCTGCTGGGTGATCACATCTGTCAAACATGGGAACGGTGACACAGTGGGACAGTGACACAGTGACACAGTGACACAGCGACACAATATGCACACGCTATCATACCTTGAGAGACGTGTGTCTCGCTTGGGGCAGGAAACAATGTCTCCGAGGAGCTTGTCCCCACAGCAACCACATGCCGCCAACTCGGATGCCGGGGTAAAGAATGTCAACACCCCACCTTGGCGTTGTCCGGCATCAGGTGCCATGTCCTCGGAGGTTGCGGGAAGTGAGGGGACATCCGCATCAGGCGAGGTGGAGGAAACTCCCAGCCATTGCGCGTCTTGCCGTTCTTGGCCGCACGGGAGACTTGGGTAGCGAACAACTCAATACCCTGCTCCTTGAGGTGAGCGGTGGCGTCGGCAACGGAGGGGAAGTAGGCCCACGCCCCGCCTGCTTCGGGGCGTAGCCACACAGGAGGCATGGACTAACAAAGCCTGAAGACAGGGGAGAAACAAAACGCAAATACATGTGACAACAAACAATAGCACGGGACCCTTTTGTTAACTAACAGCCTTCCTTTAAATAAGATGTGACACCCACCCACTCACCCACCCACCCACGTACCCAACTGAATGGGGGGGAACAAGCACGTCGCGTGCACAGCCTGTTGCGGGCACCCCCTTTTACCAAAAACCACAACAGCAACTGTGGGGTTCTAGCGTTACCCCCTTCGCATCCAACACAAACCACAAAGCATCCTAGCCCCTTTATGGGCGTGGGGCAGACACAGGAATTGTGGGGTTCTAGCGTTACCCCCTTCGCATCCAACACAAACAACAAAGCATCCTAGCCCCTTTATGGGCGTGGGGCAGACACATGAATTGTGGGGTTCTAGCGTTGCCCCCTTCGCATCCAACAGAAACAACAAAGCATCCTAGCCCCTTTATGGGCGTGGGGCAGACATAGGAATTGTGGGGTTCTAGCGTTGCCCCCTTCGCATCCAACACAAACAACAAAGCATCCTAGCCCCTTTATGGGCGTGGGGCAGACACAGGAATTGTGGGGTTCTAGCGTTACCCCCTTCGCATCCAACACAAACAACAAAGCATCCTAGCCCCTTTATGGGCGTGGGGCAGACACATGAATTGTGGGGTTCTAGCGTTGCCCCCTTCGCATCCAACAGAAACAACAAAGCATCCTAGCCCCTTTATGGGCGTGGGGCAGACATAGGAATTGTGGGGTTCTAGCGTTGCCCCCTTCGCATCCAACAGAAACAACAAAGCATCCTAGCCCCTTTATGGGCGTGGGGCAGAGACAGCAACTGTGGGGTTCTAGCGTTGCCCCCTTCGCATCCAACGCAAACCACAAAGCATCCTAGCCCCTTTATGGGCGTGGGGCATGCACACGTGATATGCAATGCGATGAAAACACACAATGAATACACATGTTACATGGAACCTGCAACAGAAGAAAGAGAGATGTGGGGTGGGACGGACACTAAGCAAAACCATGAAGACAGCGCGGGTAAGCTGATGAACCTGTGCAGACCGGTGCCAAATGCGAACGAAAAACAACAATTTTGTCAAATTGTGAAAATTCTAGTTTTCAACAAATGCCGGAAAAGATGGCACATGCGCAAAAACAGTCAAAAAACACTAAAAAACACCGAAAAACGCCGGGAACCGGGGGAAAAACGGGGAAAAAACAAAAAAACAAAAAAAACAGCGTTTTTTTCATTTGACCACGTGGCGGGGCACCAATTGCTAGAGGCCTGATCGCTAACAGTAGAGCTGCATCATAACATTGGTCCCACAAGTGTGGGTGTCAATACATTCATTACAATAGTGCTCCTTACACTCATCACAAACTGTGACGGTGGAGCGTTCTGGCAACACAACACACACACTTCTGCCTCATCCTCTGCCTCATCTTGCGTGCCACCACCGAGCAAACAGCTGCTCAATGTGTGCTCTATACGACCCGTGCACGTCATTGTAACATTGTTGGCGGGCTGTCAAAGTGCCATTCTTTCTTCCAATGAATGGCACAATGACATGAATCCGGCCTTTATAAGCACCATCATGGCCCCCAACTTCGAAATCAAAGAAATCACCTCGGGTACGAGAAGGTCCATACCCATCCCAAATCAAAACATCGGCTGATGTCCCGGGGGCCAAGGGGCAAATCCATATAATGTTGCCCAACATATCAACGGCAACAGTCCACCGGTGGGGCACGGGTCACAAAAGATGCCCGGCGCGCGCCCGGCGCGCTAACGTTCCCCCATTTACCTGCCCCAATAATGTTGCAAAGCGGCCATTTTGTCTATGGGACTCCCCCAAAGAGCTAGTATAAGCAACACACAATGTATGGTAAAGAGGTTAGCTTTTGTTATTTTTTTTGTTACTGTTGTCCTACATGGTCTACCATGTACATGGCTCTCCACAATCCCCATGGGAGCAAAATAAACGTTCTAGAAGCGTTACAAAACGACATGGTAAGTCCATTTACGTAACACTTTTGTTTGAATTCGTTTGGGAGCTATATAGAACCTTAACGCCCCAAACTTGCACCAAAATGTAATAAATGAGTTGAAAAAAATCATGGACTTTAAATTTGCCAATCGCAAATACCTCGCACATACTACAAGGAGTGGGGGGAGACATGCAAAGCGCTCTTTGGCGCCTTGTCGCGCGGCGCGATCGCCAACAGCGATCGCAAGCTAAAAGTCGTGAAACGTTGGTATTTCAAGTGGTTGGGGAGTTGATTTTCCTTCTAATTAAAATATTTGACCAGTTGGATCGTTGAAAAATCGAAGCGTATCCTTTAAATCTGGCGCGCAAGAGTTGCGGAGGGAGGCGACGGCACGCGCCGCGCTCCCTGCGGGACCTTTGCACACCAAATTTAAAGGGCACGCTTCGATTTTTTAATGATTTTCATCATCAGATACATTAATTAGAAGTAAAATCAACTGTTCCAACCATTAAAATTGTGGCTTCTCGCAATCGTTACTATTTATTGGATGCTCAAGACCACACTTGCTCAGCATGCACAAATCATTAGGAGAATAACAATATGGCCCAGTTTTTCGCCCAACAGTGGGGCCGACACTGAGCGCTCTGTCTGCACATCAGTGGGGGGTTAAAGAAGCTGTTGGTCGTTCACAAGAACAGAGAAAAATATCGATCTCAAAGCAAGAGCAATATCAGGACACCAATGAGCCGTAATGTTCTCATTTAATGGGGAATTCACGCATGCAACCACAATAACCACAACCGAAAGAAAGCCTTGAGGGTCATTGCCCCTGTGGGTGCTCCACTGGTGGCCAGCACCCTTTTGGGGGTCAATGCAAGTTCTCATATCTGTTTGATTATTGTGCACTTTGTTGTAAGATTTTTTCCTCAAAAATTGAAGATGTCGTTCACAAAAGCCATTTTCAACTTTTATTTATGATTATTAGAGGCAGCTAGATCACGCTCCCTCCTTCTGTCTCTTACTTCGGACAACCCTTCTCTCCCCAACTTGTTCTGTTGGCTTGCAGAAACTCTGTCTTAGCCAACCTGCGCTATTGGCTGGGCAGCAAGAACATCATCAGTGATTGATTGGTTTCCCTGTCAGTCCTTAGTGCAAGCTGAGATGCAGCCTGGTCAACCACAGACCTCTGGACCCACATGTAGTGAGGAAAGGCTTAGCTTAGCACGTCTGTCTTCGCCAAGTTGTGCTCTTTGCCCCACAGTGTGGGATTCCTCTAGAACACTGAAAAGACCAAGTTATAGCACTTTTACCCACATGCGATTTGAGTGCACAGCCTCTCACCACAGTGGCTCTTAGTAGTCCTGTCTCCACCAACTTGCACTTTTGCAAGGACGTTGTGGGAATCACCACAGATGCTGATGAAGGTGTAATACCTTACCAGTCCCAAGGGTATCTTGCAGGTGAGGTGGATTGCAATGTGAGGGTATTGCCAAGTCCCAAGCCACCAGGGTGCAAGGCGTCCGTGCGGGGCAAATCAGGGAAAACGGCCCCCGATTCGGGAGGTTGAATGTGCGGGTGGGTCTGGAAAGAAAGAATGGCTGCTAGGGGCAGATACTCCGGAATCTTACCTGCTGTCTACGGAATGTCAGCCGTGTTACTGCGCGGTACGCCCCCCCCCCCCCGTCCTTCCCCATCCCAGGGAAGACGGCCCCCCACCACCCCCTGGGGGATGGTCACCAAGTGACGGTCCCCCACCCCCCCCCCCCCCCCCCTGGGGGACCGCACTACCACCGTACACGCACATTTGCAGGCACAGAAATTGCAGCATAAAACGAAAGAATTCAGCATAAGATACGTTCAAAGGGCTGCCAATATACGGAGACCTACTCCTTTACCATCTCGGTGTAAATTTTCTTGGTCCTGCTCCACTTGACCTTGAAGTCTTGCACATGCTCACCAGTTTCCACTGGAATGCTTTGGGCAGCACTCTTGGGTGGTGGTTTTGCCACAACAACACAGTGAGCTGCAGCGAAAAATTGTGGGTTGAGCAAGTGACGGTCCCCCAGCCCCCCCCGGGGAAGGACAAGGGGTGGGGAAGGACAAGGGGGGGGGGGTACCACGGAACACATATTACAGACATAAGCCAACCCTACCCCTTGATGACTACAAAAGGGTGCACAACAGGCCAGCATACACCCCAGGACACAACAAATGGCACAACAGTCGGAACTCCGTAGTAGCCTGGACTGTGTTCATGGTGGCAACTGTAGTAATCACCAGTCAACAACCGTTCTGGGCTGTGCTGTCCGTCACAGAGCAACGGACTGTGAAAGCAGTGTGGGCGGGAGGGGCCGGGAAGGGGGGGCGATGCTTGAAGACAAATGGCAAGGACATTGCTCTGCACTGTTGTTTGGTATGCTGAACTAATTTCTCCCCGTATTGACATCCCCACCAAGAGGGAGGGAACAAAGAACCGGGAAAGGCAACAGAGGGAGTCGGTACCCCTGCTGCTCCTTCCTTTGCACAAGCGTTGCACAACGAAATGTGCAAATTGGATGCTTTGCACAGCGAGGCATCATTTCACAAAAGCATTGCACTGCGTTTGCGGATGAGCCAGAAGATGGGACGTGATTGTTGCTGTGTTTTCATGTGCTTTTTGTACCTTGCCTCGGTCGAACTTCCATGCCCGGCTTGCTTTCAGCAATTCAAGCAAAAAACTAGGTGCGTGTGCCTGACTACATCAGCACAGTGAATGATTATCCTGCTTGGTGAACATGCTCGGGTCAAGCCAAGTGGAGTTGAGGCTGCATAGGGGGAGTGCTTGCCCTGCGTGTGCCCTGTGTGCGCCCTGCGCGCTACTTTTGTTATGACTTTCCTAGATTCAGCCCCCAAGTTCACCATTACCCAATGAAGCCTCGGGCTGGGGAATGTGATGACAGTCATGTTGGGAGCGACCGTGAACGGGGCTTCCATCAATTGGAGGGACGTCAATTGCGGGAACTGATGGGGATGGTGCTGGAGACTCGAGACTGGGGATACCAAAGGAGATGGAGTCCATGGGGCATCGATGATTGACGGCTTGCACACCACCTTGATCATACTCCAACTCCACATGCCCATTGTGCAAAAGGCCAACCACCTTCGCGGGCACCCAAAGCCCGGTAGACCTGGTGTAGAACACCCTGACCCCAATGCTCAACTGCATAACAAATAGCAAAAGCATTCTGAGGACACGAGGGGCAAAAAGTGATGCTCCACAACAGATACGCTGAATGTATCACCATGTGCCCAGCTCGGCATGCCCGTTTCACAATACACATAGATGCGCCTTGTAGCCCTAAAACGCATCACACTGGGTGAACTGGGGGACAATAGGTGAGGGAAAGGGGCCAGTCCATATCCCCAACTGGAAAGGGGCAAATCGACGAGGAGAAATCATCCCAAATTGCCCCATTCCACCCACCCACCCATCCACTCACCCATCCGAGGTGTAGAATCCACCCTCAAAACAGAGGTAGCAATCAGAAGTAGCCCAAAAAGTTGCCATGTGAGCACCCTGCACGCGCCCTGCGCACTAACGCTCCCTCATAGGCCAAAGTGGAAATTGTGTCTGCAATTTTCCTCGACGAAATTCCACTGTGCAAAGTTCACTAACCCGGGTATGCCATGCCTCTGAAATTGTTTCCAAGGGAATCATAGAATGGCGTCTGGGGTTGAAGAGGGAAGGGGGGATGGGAGCAGCAGACCCAGTGAGTCAAGTAGATCTGTGCAAGGAGCGGATTGAGGACTTATTGAGCTCCATGGGACCACGCTTATTTTTTGAATGGGTCCCAATGCACCCGGGCATTCCGGGAAATGTGCGAGTGGATGAGCTGACAGGGAAGGGCAGAGCCATGCACCCATATAATGCCCTTTTGCACAGAAAACGGCAGAAGCTGACGCAGACAGATCAGGAACTATTGGCAGTGGCTCCATAGGAGATGTCAGGGAGGTCAGAGAGGATGTCCGAGGAATTGGATGTGACATCTTCAATGAGATCCAGGGGGTCAGCGAGGTCAGTGGACAACCAGCGACAAAATGAGCGAGGGGTCGCAAAGGGGGCGTCAAAGACATTGTCATCGGAGGATGACGATGCCTCAGGGTACGGGCTCCACATTTACAATTTGTCAGGTTAGTTCCTTTTTGACAATCAGTGTGCACAAGAGAGTGCGCCAAGAAGCGAGGTGGCACAGGGTGGTGAGTGACAAAGCCATAAGGCAGCGCGGCACAAAGGGGGTGGGGGTTCTGCAGAAAACGACAGCATAAGGGGTTTAACATAGCCCCTCTTTTTTCGTTGGCCAGATTCTTACGGTATGCAGTAGTGGTTTCATAAAACTGAAACCTCGTTCGCAGGGTCCGTTTCCATGAGCGCCTGTAAAGCGCTACACCAAAATGGGCTGTACATCGGGAAACAAAATTTTGCAGGCCTTTTTTTGGTGTGGCCAAGTTTTCATTTATGCAGACCATGCAAGAAAGAGGGAGCAGCACCCCCTTCATTTCACCCCTTTGTTTCAGCACCTGCAGCACCTTATGAAGTACGCTATGCCCTGTAAGGGTGCTCAGATTTTAATGGCACTGCAACCCCACCATCAGGACAACAGCAAAGAGCTGCGCCTTCAAAGCACAGCAATGAGACCCAGGTGTACGGACCAAATGAGGACGGAGACCATGGGGCGGACAAAGAACATGGGGCTGTGGGTGGAGATAACGGGCTGTGTGTTGGGAACTATCCATCCATCCATCCATCCATCCATCCATCCATCCATTCATTTCCGAATTCATATATGCATTCAGGTATTCATCAATTTTTGATTGGTTGATTGATTGATCGTCGCATCCGTGATGCTGTGTGAGCGCTCAACAATGTTGGTAAATACATTGAAATTTCCCGATCAAGTCTGTAGGCAGTCCCTACAACACATATGCCCATCTGCTGTTAGCATACTGCAGAATGTCGCAGGTGTCGAATTCGAAGAACAGAATACTGAACTGACAAAAGACTTGAGACCACAAATGTGATGAAAAACCAACAACCGGTTTTATGCTCCTGCATAAAGCCAATTATCGCTAATCAAAATTGAAATTAGCTCGCAGCCATATGACTGTGCACATCACTTGCGTAGGTGAAGAATTGCACTTCAGGTTATCGATAACCGGTACCTGTTCAGGCCGAAGAGCGTGTGCCAATAACCGGTTGCACTTTTATCGGAAAAACCAAAAACGGGCAGAGATTTTATGTGCCAGCAATAGCCGGTGTCAAAACAATAAAAAGATTCCAAGCCTTACTGGTAAGAAAAGGCTTCGCAGGCTGGAGATGCGCAGATCATTCAGCACTTTCAGTACCTTTGGAGTATAGTAGCAGTTCATGTGACGCCGCAAACGGGCATTATCCTTGAGTCCTGTCCAGGTCCTGGTGTGGGTGACGGCATTTGGCCAAAGCCCCAACCCAACGTCCAGTTTTTGCACGTCGCATGTGCACGTCCAGACCCGTGGTTAGAAGCGTGCGTGTACGCTTGCGCACGCTTAGTTTCCATGGCTATGCAAGCTTACGAACGCTTACACCCCAGCCCTCCGCACGCTTGTGCACGCTTGGGCTCAGGGACACAGAGGTGGACCTCTTGTGTAATCATGCACTGGTTCTCTGTAGAAATAAAAGTGGTGCTCGTGGAATTGTTGTTTAAGGGAATTGTGTTTTGAAAAAGGGCCCCCTGTCCATTCCGTGCAATGATAGCGCCCCACTTGGCCAGGCATCATGTACAACAAGTCCTTAAATGTGTCCACCAACAAATGGCGATGCTAAGCAAAAAGGTAGTGTGAGTGACGAAGAGGAAATTGATAATGCAATACAAGGGAAGGGATCATCCTCCATCCCGGTGTATAATCACTTGCTGACCGACATGTGGCGGCATGCCTCAGCTAAAGGTCTGAGTGTCTACTCCTTTCTGACAAGCATACCGCACCACCCTGTGGCGCAGGCAACTTCTGACTTCCACCCCCCACGGTAGTGCCAAATATCCATCTTTCCATACCATGGTTGCTGTCGAAATATATCCGCGTGGCGGTGCATGCTTGCAACCCCCCTCCCGTTCCGGCAAGAAAAACCCAATGTTCCGGCGCAACGTTCCGGCGAGCCGTTTTTTCAGCAAAAGAGGTTCCCGGTGCCCAGGATCTCAGTCCCAGGGCGCAAACACACCTTCCTTTTGGTTGTTCGGTAGTTGGAGTAATGTGGAAACCCAAAGCATCCCTCAATTTGCAAAAAAAAAATTTCATCTCTCGGTATGTATATGGTTCCTGGTCAGCAGGATGTCAGAACCGGCCATGGTCCAGTGGATATGCACTGGTCTACAGATCTGCAAGCGTAGGTTCAATCCCCTCCATCGGGCCACCGATTTTTTTTGCACTTTTTGACACTTGACTCTGCCACCCACCGAAGTTTTTTGCACTTTTTGTCACTCAATTTGCAAAAAAAAATTTTCATCTCTCGGTCTGTATATGGTTCCTGGTCAGCAGTATGTCAGAACTGGCCACTGGTCCAGTGGATATGCACTGGACTACAGATCTGCAAGCGTAGGTTCAATCCCCTCTACCGGGCTGCCGAAGTTTTTTTGCACTTTTTGTCACTTGTCTCTGCCACCCACCGAAGTTTTTTGCACTTTTTGTCACTCAATTTGCAAATTATTGATATCACCATTGACCATTGCATACAAATAACCCATCTGAGTGTCCTCGGCCATAAATCGTCGCTCAGGAGTCAACAAGCCTTTCATAGCACATTCTGCAGCATTGAGCCACCACTTGACCACATCAAGACAACATCGGGTTCGTTGGCCAGGGCGGCACGTTTTCCCCGCTTCAGCTCAGCGAGTTCTGCACGGTAACGTTTCTCCCGGTCCTCATCCCACTTCTCAGCCACATACTCATGCCGTTTCCGTTTTTCGCCTCGCTCCTTTTTTTCTGCTTCCTTCCGAGTGTAGCGTTGTTGCCGTTCGTTGTAACCGGGGGCCAAAACATATGGGGCTCCTTCTGCGATGTGGGCAGCACAACGTTTATCGTGGGTCTGACTTGTGATGTGACTGTTGATTGTGTCTTCTCGGTTATAGTCAACACGTTTACCGCAGCACCGGCACATCAGAACACCGTTCCCATTGTACAAGCCGTATTTTCCGAATTTTGCAACGCGATCATCTACTGTGACGGTTTTGACGGTTCTGCGGGCCTTGTTCTTGGGATAATCTTTTTTTTTAGATGCGAAATCTTTTTTTTAGATGCGCTAAAATTTAAGAAAAGTACTAAAATTTAAGTCAAAACAGCTAAAAAATGAGCAAAAACAGCTAAAAAATGAGCAAAAACATCTACAAAAAAAGATTTCGCATCTAAAAAAAAAGATTTCGCATCTAAAAAAAAAGATTCCCTACTAAAAAATAAGATTCCAACAAAACCCAAAATCTAAAAAAAAAGTCATTCGCATGTTTAAAAACGTCAAAAAAGCAGAATCTTTTTTTTTAGATGGCCAGGTAAAAAGTGAGATTTTGGTAAAACTAAGAGAACACAAAGCCAGGGGTGGGAAGGGGAGGCAGAAATGCAGTTCCTAGGGGGAATCTTTGCACTGCGCGCGCACTGCGCGCGCACTGCGCGCTACTTTTAGACTATGTTCCCCCCGAAGAGCCCCCAAGCACACCCCTTGGAAACGCCCTTAGAATTAGGTGACCCAAACTGCCCCAGCTCAAGAAAGTTGCAAACTACCTTCCCTTAACATAACACACACATGTTCCTTACGATGCCCCACTGCCACATGCGTGGTTTCGGTTGTGAGGAAGGGGCTCTCTCCTTTCCCTTGCGGTTAGAATCGGATTGGGGTTGAGATTGTGTAGCCACGGGGGGTTGCGAGGGCTGAGAGGGTTGAGGGGGATTGGAGCTGGACGAAGCCACATCGGCCCGAGGGGGCGCAACAATACAAAAAGCATCTAGTGTGCGTTGCCGCTTTTCTAGGAACTGCTGCGCATGTTTTGCTTGTTTCTTGGCCTCTCTCTCTCTTTTCTCACGGCGCAAACGGTCAATCGCAGGCTGCAGTGTTGGCGCTTTACTGCCGCCTTCAGAGAATGGTTGACCATCAAGCCCATCCTGGATGATTACACTTTCTTCATCCCTTGGTAAGTGGTTACCCTTGCCGAACCGCAAGATCTGCTCAATCACCTTTGGCACACCCAAACAAAGGGGGACAGAATCAGAAGTCAAAACCTCCGCTAGAGGTCACCATGATGCCCCTAGGGGCCCCTAGTATCTCAAAGTATGGGTCTCTAGTACGGCCGGACGCCCAAATAGTTGCACTGCGCGCGCACTGCACGCGCACTGCGCTTAAGGCTCCCCCCTAGGGGCACCCCACCGGACGAATCATCCACATTCCTGAGGCGAACCCTGCAAAACAAGGCACAAAGCAAAGAACGGTAAAGAATGCCAACAAGACCGGAGCAGATGGCTGAGCACTTGCAGAACGTGCTTTTGCAGTAAACAGTACATTACGTGAAGATGATGTAACCCACTTGATGGCGTCGGGACATGCCACTGTGCAACTGATGCACAAGACGCCTTCCTTGTGGAGAAGGGCTAAAATGCCGTGGATTTTTGGAAATGCCAAACAAATACAGAAGCAGCATCCCTCCCTGTGTGCACCTCAAGATATTTGAAATGAGCAAAACTTGAGCATGAAATTATGGGCAAAATTGTGCACCCACTGAGTAGTGGTTGAAAACAAGCTCTACGAGGCAATGCCACTCGGCTTTGTGCGCCGAATAATGCCTCTAAACAAAGTTTGAGCAAGCAATCTGAACGTTGGGACTGACTGGGCAGACAACAAAGGCTGCAAAAAATGAGCATATAATGCAGGAACGGATGTGTTGAATGCAGGGTTCTCAGGAGTTGATCACTATGGCTGGCAGACACTGCAGCACAGGCACGTGGGTGGCACAATGCACTGCAGAAGAAATGCGCAAAAAAAAACTGTGAAAAAACCTCCCTGTAAACAAAATCTGAGCAAGGAATCTGGAACTGGGGACTGACTGGGCAGACTGCCAAAGCTCCAGAAAGTGAGCATACAATGCAGGAACGGATGTGTTGGGATGCAAATGTCCCAGGAGTTGATGACTATGGCTGTTAGACACTGCAGCAATGTACAGGAAGGTGGGTGGCACTTTGCAGTGCAGAAGAAATGAGCAGAAAAAACCTGGCTGGATCACTCTGCGTCTGAAAAGAGGTCCCCACTCAGCAACCACGACACACTGCTTGTGTGGACAGGCAAACAGTGGGGATCGCTGTCATTCTTCTTCCATGTACTGACCACACACAATCTGCGTTGCAAAGCTCCCAGAAGTTGATCACTATGGCTGTCAAATGCTGCAGCAAAGCAGGGGCAGCTGGGTGGCACAATGCACTCCAGAAGAAATGAGCAGAAACAACCTGGCTGGATGTAGTCCCTTCCTCAAACCCGAGACCTTGGTTCCCCGGAAACATGCAATTGTGCACATGGGCTCTGGCCAACATGGCCAAGTACTCGGCTTTACAAAATGCAGCCATGACCTACCAGACAATCTCAGTCTGCTCCATAGGAGACTTGGAACATTTTGAGAAATGAAAATCTACATTGAAAACCAAACACATGACACCAAGGATGGTGCCCATCACATGCCATTGCACACTCAGGAAACTAGGCAAAAAAGGGCAATTTTGTGCGATTTGGTGAAAAAATCTCGGGGGGGGGGTGTTTCTTCCTTCGAGAGGGGGTAGCCAGGGGGGCCATGTTTCTTCTTTCGAGACGGGGGGGGGGGCATTGGCATGGCGGGTCCATTGGCATGGGGGGTCCATTGGCATGGGGGGGGGGGGGGCGTTGTTGTCCTGCACACCTGAATAGCTGTCCTACATCCACCAGAACCATCTAAAACCCATTACCCTGGAAAAAGAAGGTGATGTGGAAATGACCCCAGGCCTGGTTCAAAATTTTTCAGCACCATATACTTTATGTGGCAGTCAATGAAGCTGACGAGCGTGGCCTGCATTGGATCGCAACATACCACTGGGTCCAGATGTGGCACTGATCAGGGAAGCATTGTGGAAACCAGGCACACAACAGAGCTGAAAGTGGTGGCCCCAGGCCTGCTTGAAAAAATTCAGCTCTGTGAAGTGCGCAATAAAATTTTTATCAAATAGACATGAATCCCATGCAACTGCAATTGGCTGAATGACAGAATGAATCACGGCACTTTGACCTGAGCGAAACATGCTGAAATCTGTGGCCCCACGCCTGCTTGAAAAAATTTCAGCACTGTGAACCTGGCTGGATCACTCTGCGTTGCAAAGCTCCCAGAAGTTGATCACTATGGCTGTCAAATGCTGCAGCAAAGCAGGGGCAGCTGGGTGGCACAATGCACTCCAGAAGAAATGAGCAGAAACAACCTGGCTGGATGTAGTCCCTTCCTCAAACCCGAGACCTTGGTTCCCCGGAAACATGCAATTGTGCACATGGGCTCTGGCCAACATGGCCAAGTACTCGGCTTTACAAAATGCAGCCATGACCTACCAGACAATTTCAGTCTGCTCCATAGGAGACTTGGAACATTTTGAGAAATGAAAATCTACATTGAAAACCAAACACATGACACCAAGGATGGTGCCCATCACATGCCATTGCACACTCAGGAAACTAGGCAAAAAAGGGCAATTTTGTGCGATTTGGTGAAAAAATCTCGGGGGGGGGTGTTTCTTCCTTCGAGAGGGGGTAGCCAGGGGGGCCATGTTTCTTCTTTCGAGACGGGGGGGGGGGGCATTGGCATGGCGGGTCCATTGGCATGGGGGGTCCATTGGCATGGGGGGGGGGGGGCGTTGTTGTCCTGCACACCTGAATAGCTGTCCTACATCCACCAGAACCATCAAAAACCCATTACCCTGGAAAAAGAAGGTGATGTGGAAAATTCGACCGTGGAACCAGGGGGCGGTTCTTGCGCAAGGTGGTTCCTAGGCATGGGAGGGGGGGGGGTACCTAGTAAAATTTTTTTTTTGAAAAAACGTTTACTAGGTTTTACTACAGACCCGCTTGGCAGGCGCAAGCAGATTTTTGGGAACCTATTTCCCTTCGGGAATGTCCCTTGTAAAATACAACTTGTTCCCAAAACTGCGTCCAACGACCTGTGCCAAAACAGGTTCCCCCGCAGAGCGGATGAAAATCACATTTGTCCCAGGGAGAAACATGGCTGTGCTGTCAAGTTCCTCTCAGCGAAAGTGAGCAAAATGTCCTGCCATGAGTACAAAGGATACAAGTGGCAGTACCCCACAACACAGTCACCCACACAACAACACAATGAGCCGTAACGAAAAATTTTGGGTTGACCAAGTGACGGTCCCCCAGCCCCCCCCGGGGAACGACAAGGGGTGGGGAACGACAGGGGGGGGGGGGGGCGGAAGGAAAGGGGGGCAGGGGGGTAGGAGTGAGACATTTGTTCCAGCTACCAGCATGTAGTCCCTTCCTCGATCTTGAGACGTCGGTTCCGCTGAGACTTGAAATTGTGCCCCTGGGCTCTGGCCAACATGGTTGAGTGCCCTACTTCACAAAATCCAAGCATTACCTATGATCCGTTCAAATGACCTCTCTGCATAGGTCCCCCAGCGAAGGGAAACCCCTGTTCTCTGAGCAGATGAAATTGTGCACATGGGCTCTGGCCACGGTGGCTGAGTACCCTACTTTACAACATTCAGACATTACCTGTGATCCTCTCCGATGAACTCTCTGCATAGGCCCCCCAGCTCCAAAGGGACACCCCTGTTGTGAAACACAAGTTCTGCGTAATGCACCCAAAACCTTCCACATTCATGACATCCCTGCATAGGGTACCTCCTCACCGCATGGAGCAGGCAACAAGGAAAGAGGGCCACTGGGTGCATATTGGGTCAGTCCCGAAACCCAGGTTCCCCTACTTTTTAGCGCGAAATCTTTTTTTTTATGCTAAAAAATAAGATAAGTGCTAAAAATTAAGATTTCGCATCTAAAAAAAAAGCTTGGACCCTTGTTCTTTGGTTCTGGTTTGACTGGTTTGACTGATTTGCCTGGTTTGACTTGTTGAACCTGAGCAGATGATGAGTCGTCGCGTTGTCCAGGTTCATCTCGGTGGGTACCAATAGGTTCATCTCGGTGGGTACCAACAGGGGTCTGGTCAAAGAACTTGTTTGGTTTGACAGAACGGACACAGAAATCACAGACATTTCCCTCATCAACGTCAACATCATCTTCCCATTTCTGTTGCAATAACAGCTGCTCCTTCAGTTGCAGATCATGGAAATCAGTCATGGATGCCCCCTCGGAGCCACAAAAACAACATTTCAACATCTCTGCCAGTGGATGGACAAACAAAAGTGTTACTGGCAAAGTGGACGACAACGGTTGACAGTAGCAGCAAGCGTTTTCACTGAAAAACATTGAGCGTCACAGAATCACAACGTTCCGGCAAAACGTTCCGGCACGTTCCGGCAATTCCGGTGACCGGAACGGGAGGGGGGTTGTGCTTGCCTCTCCGGTGGGGCCCGAGTAGACCTTGGGTCTGGATCTAGGTTTGTTTTGTACAGCAGCTTTCGTGGCAAAGAGGAAGGAGAACCAAAACGCCAGATATAATACCCCAACACTTGCGCACGCCTGGACAGGGAGATGGCGCACGCTTATGCACACTTACCACTCAACACTGTGCACGCTTGTGCACGCTTAACCCTGGTCTGTGCGCACGCTTCTAACCACGGGTCTGTGCACATCATCGTACAATTGAGCCCCGGGCAGGTACGCATGATGCACTTTCATAAGCCACCCTTCAATGGAGCCTCGCGAATAGGCTTGGGACTGGAACAGGACGCTGTCGTCATACTGAGGGTTGGGTGGGGGACGATAGATTGGCATTACGCCAGGGCCTCGTCAAGGAAGAGCTTGGCGGCATTGGCATGTTTCAGCTGCATCAGAAGATCCTGAACAACAGACGTCCGTTGTGCCGCCTTTTCCTCGGGTGTGCTGACGGCTGTCGTTATGATCGGGTTGCCGGTCGTCTGTTTCAGAAACACGGGGTGGACCCCTGGCAGCTGGGACCCCGCTGCAATGTACCATTGCAAGCCAGTCGGGACGCCGGCTGCGCTGACCCTTTGCGCGTACCGTTCCATGAATGCCTCCTCGTCCCAGTCCAGGCCCGCGAGCATTGCCGTGGCGAAGAGGGTGATCAACTGGTGGCGTCCGGACCTGGCGATGGCTGGTAAGAAAAGGCTTCGCAGGCTGGCGATGCGCAGGTCATTCAGCACTTTCAGTATCTTTGGAGTATAGTAGCAGTTCATGTGACGCCGCAAACGGGCATTATCCTTGATAATGTCCGGGTCCGGCTTTAGGTGACGGCATTTGGCCAAATCCCCAACCCATCCGCCAGCTTTTGCACGTCGCATGTGCATGTCATCGTACAATGAACCCCCTGGCTTGTACGCATGATGCACCTTCATAAGCCACCCTTCAATGGAGCCTCGCGAATAGGCATGGGCCCAGAACAGGACGCTGTCGTCATACTGAGGGTTGGGTGGGGGACGGTTGAACTCGGGCAGCACTTTGGAGATGGCGCCGTTCGGCAGCACCGCGTGGAGCGCGTCGGTGTTACAGTTGCAGAAATGCTGCGGCCCGGCCAATCCCGGGGGGTTGTTCAGGGGCCAGGCGGCGTTGTTGCGACGGACCGGAAAGAGCGTCTTCGGGTGCCGGTTCGCGCCGTACGGGAAGTGCGTGGCGTTGTCCCCGCACACCAGCCCGTCCCCGGACAAGAGGAACGTCTTGAAATCGCTGTAGCGGAAGTGGGAGTCGTACAGTTGCTTCCACTGCACCTCCACGCCCCCGATTGCGGGGTTCGCGTAATGCCGCTTCAGGACCTCCGCGAGGGTTCGGTTGCCCCTGACCACCAGGAACTCGTCCACGTCCTGCAGAGACACCCAGCGGGCGGTATGCTTGAACTTGTGGGCGCACCACATGCGGGGGTCCTGGCGGGGGGGACGCCCCCATTGGGGCAGCTCGACCTGAGAGAAGTTGTGGTACGTCACGTGCCCGGACGCAATGAAAGGCTCGACCAACGTGTACGTGGCAGCGGACCAGGTCTCCACGTGGTTGTTGTCCAGAATGTGGATGTGGTCGTACCCGGCCATGAGCGTCCGGATGATGTACTCCCCCAGAAACAGTTCGTGCTTGACTAAACTGCATGCGATGATGAGGTAGGGTGGCGGCTTCGCATGACCGTTGGGGGCGGGAGAGCACTCGGGCTCCTGCGCTTGGATGACGGGAAGGAACGCGTTTGTGCACAGGAGTAGGACCTTGAGGCCGATGACCACGCCTTGAAGGGCACGGTAACTCACCGACATGAGCACCGATGAAGATACTGCAGAAACATGGCACAGAAGTAGCAATGGTTCCCAATCCTGGGAACACCGTAACACCCTGCCTTCAGGCTAACTCTAGAAGAGAGGATGGGGGGGGGGGGGGCTGGGACCCAAAAGTTTGTATACCAAGAATGGCCCGATCAGATTTGTGCTATTGTAAAATTCGTTTTAGTTTTACCACTATGGTCACTTTGGTCGGGGGGGGTTGGGTTGGGTTGGGTTGGGTCAAGGCCTCGCCTGGTCGCCAACCCACAGTCCGCACCGCCTTCCCTGCAGGACCCGACTGGGCAGCCATACCCGGGTGTCCGGTCACAAGGCCGACCGGACTGTTGACCGCCCCCAGACCCCGCAGTGGAGCTCGCGGGCGGGAGATGCCGCCGAGCCTGTGTGTATGTGCCCTTGTGTGTCTGAGGGCAGGGGGGGGGGGGGGGGCTGTGGCACACCTGCCTGCTCCATTGTTGTTCGGCGTTGGCACACATGGCGCGGGGAAGTGTGCGCCTGGTGCTTCAGGCCCCGGCAGGGAGGCTGGAGAGCCTGACGCTGAGCCCGCCAGGGGAGATGTGGGCCTGGGCTCGCAACCTCCACGTCACAAGGACAAGCTACCCAACCGCTCCACGACTACCTGTTGGCACGGGAAGGCGGTGGTACGTGGCACGACTGGGGTCAGACCCACACTCCTTGACTGCCCTTGGCACAGGTGGTGCTGCCACGTGGACTGGGTTTGGCTCCCCACGGCCGAGGCGTACCCCGGGCAGGTGGAGGGGCCCCAGGGCGCAGAGAGTGCTTCCCTGCCCTGGGTGCCACCGGTGCTAGCTGCACAGGCTGCGGCGCTACAGCCCGCGTAGACGAGGGGGCCCAGAGGGCACCACACCCGAATGGCCTCTCCGTTGTGGTCAGGGGGGGGGGGGGCTTCTCCTATGGTTGTGGGCCGTTCTAATGTAAGCCTTCCTGCCTCTTCAATTGAAGCCCCTTTTTTGAAGGGCCTCTATCGACCCACCTTCACAAAATTGTTGTCTATTCTTCCTTGCATTTGTTGCTGCTCCACTCCGCTCATGATTTTTGTGCGCATGCTGGACCCCTTTGATTCGGTTTGTGAAAAATTGTTTCCCGAGATTCCTGAAACAAATGCTTCAATGGAATCGTATTTCATGGACGTATTCGACACCCCGATCTTCAAAACTATGCAATTTATTTCCATTTGTGTGGTTCGAGGCATGCCATCACTATGTCTGCCCTGCTTCTTTTAGCAGGGGCGTGGAGTTGCAAAAGCGGGGCTGTTCCCCAAAGTGCCTCAATGTTCATCGGCTCAAGGTGAACGTCCCTGGATGCCCACACCCCACCCCACCCCACCCCCCAGGTCACGATCTCTGACAAAAAAAAAACACGGTGTCGTCGAATCGAAGTAGCATGGGAGCAGCACGCGGGACACTGTTGTAACGGTTGAGATCGCCACACATAGCCCACTGATGATGATGATGGGCTCACAAGTCATGATTGGGAGCAGAGACTCTCACGAGACTGGACACCCACAGTCTGATAACGCTAATGCCCAGCTGTAGTCCCGCTCGATTTGCTCTCTGTCTGTTGGGCCCCCCCGCTTTGCGCAGGCACACTTCTGTGGAAGCTCGCGACCCCTTCTGACCATTGTTTTTGACCGCAGTAGTTGTGGTCGAGAATGCAAAATGACACAAACGTCGGTCCATTGTACTGGGACAGAGGGAGAGGGGGGGGAGGGAGAGGGAAGGAAAGTATAATGTGTTGTCACCATAGTGGAGATCCAAGGATTCGATGCTTTTTTTGCTCTATCCACGTATGGTTCAGTGGTGGGTGGTTTTCAGGGTGGTCACGGGAAAGCTAACTTATTATTGGGTGCGCGCGCTGAACGCCCCTAAGATGCTAACACTGCGCATGGCACACCACACACTGTTCACAGCACATGCCCACAGAATACTCAACATGCTGAGGAGTACATGCTGCACTGCACTCTGCACTCTGTACAAGGCACAATCAAGAGCAAAGAAGGAAGCATATTGTGCGTACTCTACACGCTACACACTGCACACTGCGCACTTTGTACAACGTAAGCTGCCTTGTCTGCACAATGTGCCCTTCGCACTGTGCACATTGTGCACCCCGCGCTCTGCACATGGCACACGGCACATGCTGCCCAGCATACAATATGCAGACAGACGGACAGACAGTGCAGGATGATTTCAGATGATTCAGGCTGACCAGTTTTTCAACGAACCAATTCTGAATTCGTCCATAGTAGTGCCCAAGGCACATCAAATGCTGAAACAATGGCGCAGATGCTCTGCAGAAGCATACAGCAGGAAGGAATACAGCACCGTAGAGTGCTGTGAACGAGAAATCCTATAAAAACATTTGAAACGTCTAAAAGTGAAGCAAGGGAGGCAACGAAGAAAAAGGATGTGCCATGCAGCACAAGCATGATCAATGCAGAAAGGGGGGCCAGGACAAAAAACTCCCTTCGTGCGATTATTTTTTGCGGATGCCATTTTTGGAAAAGGCATGGAGCTGAAAGCAGAAGCTTGTTGAAGTCAGAAAGATGGGGACAAAAAAATTTCTTTTGCGGTTTTTTTGGTGACGGGCATGCAGCTGAAAATCTTTTTTTAAACATTTTTTTTGTGTGTGAAACAGCACCTTGTGCCATCAATTAATTATTTTTGCAAATAATCATTATTTGTACGGAATTTGTTGGTGTGGATGTAGACACCTGAAACTGCCCCACAGCCAGACATGCACATTGAGGCCTGCTGATTGTTGAAAATTGTATTTGGTTGTTGATGCATGGCATATACTTTGATGAAGAAACAACACCAAATTGTGAAAAAGTGTGATTCTTTTGAGGATGCCATGGCGCTTGCAGCCATAGATCATTTGCCCTCCACCTTTTCCATGGCTACCCCTACGATGCCTTTGCATAACATGCCATAGCAAGCATAAAACCCATGCCCATCCCCTAAATTTCTGTGCCCATCCTTCCAAAACCTCCAAAACCCACAAGTACTTTTTTTCGCTGTCAAGGCAAATACCCCAAAAAAATCATATGTCGTGTCACTGTTCCTTTTTTTGGACTAAAAGTGAATACAACAAAATTGCACGCCATGTAATTTTGTTCTTTTTGCGGTAAAAGCGAGTACCTTGTCGTGCAGTACTTGCTATTAAAATTTTTGGTACTTGCAGTTACAACCAAAAAAATATTCCACAATTGTGCAATATTTTTGGTACTTGCATTGACTGCAAAACAAAAGAAAAAAATCACACAACTTACAACATATACACCGCCCTCCCCCTCAACTCCACGCAAACCCCACATATGACTATCAGCTACTTCAAACGTTAGGCTCCAACCGTGGGGTCATAAGCGTATGACATTTCAAAGGTGGACCGCCATCCCACCCAACCCCTTTTGCAAAACACAGCACCCTCAACATATCAGCAGCGTCTCTGGGTATGCAGTTGTATGGAAGCCGACAATGTCGGCGATCGTGCACACAGCCCGCCTCTGGGTGGGCGGGCGGGATTCTAGAATGAATTTGCGGAGATCCCACAACCAAAGGCCACTAGGTGGGTGGGTGGGCAAGCAGAGTAAAAGAAAAACAACTCATTGTAAAGACACAACACACCGCACACAACACACGGAGCAAAACTATAGATCGCAAGCGATTTGAAATTTGCAAGGCACAAGCAGAGCACTTGGACATAGCATCCTCAACATATCAACAGTGTCTATGGTCTTCAACCCTTCACGTGCCCCACACACCCTATCTCCAACGCAGCCCAACACACAAACCCAGAGATCCATAAAAAAAACAAGCCGCCGCGGGTAGGGGCCCCAACACCCAACATTGACCCGTGATGCACGTATAATCGCACAAAAAACAAATAAAAACTGGCATCAAGGATTGAAGCGGGCAACAATCGCCCATACAGCAGCAAGGGACCCCTTAATCCAAAGGTAGGGAACCCGCTGTCCATCCACATTGCGGTGGTGGGAAAGGGAAATGGTGAGGCGCCATGTGCACTGCGCCCCAAACTGCAGGACCCATCTATGACAATGTAGGTGGCCACTGCTCTTCTTTACCGCTGGGGACCCGTGATCTGTCACCTAGTGCAAATCCCCACCCAGCCGCTCGGAGACATGAGCTACTGCCCTCCGCAGCACACTCAGGGCCTTCTCCTTGGTGACCGGGACGCCCATGTAAAGCCGGGCTGAGTGGCCCAAGAAGACGCGACGCACCGGCAACCCCGTGAAGCACAGTGTGCAACTGACTTTGCAACTTGAGTCCCCCTCCTTCGCGCCTGCAGGCAATCGAAGCCGGCGTGCGATGGCGGCTGCGCACCCCTTGCGTGTGCTTGCGCTTGCCCTTGGAGCCACGTCGGCGAAAGGGCATGGCGTAGACACATAAACAAACGGCTAAGGTAGCACATAGCACAAGGCAAGCAAGAAAGGCAGATATTAACTCTCGACCGCCACAGAGCGTTCTCCGCTAATGCGGTATTCCAAAAAAAACATCATGAAACTCATGCCCCTCTGGGTTGGAACTTGAGCGTATTGTGTTCCTCCAGGCTTGTGGCAGCACGAAAGGGCCAAAGGGAAGGCCCACCGTCGATAAGAAAATATAGTTGCCTTCTGGTAGCCGGCACAGGGCCTGCATTTGCACACATGCCAACGCCAACGGTGCCAGCCTATCACCATCGCATGTAGATGCCAGCCTCCAAGCGGGGATCAGCCGGATTAAAGCCGAAGTGAACCCAATGCAGATATATCCTGCCTCGTAAGCCCTTGCTCACCAAGGGATAGATTTCCGAGCCGCCCGCTACTTTCCATGCATCGTTGGGCACTACCCTTGCATCTATGTGAGCAGCAACTGCCGGTACAATTCTCCTCAAAGTAGACTGAACCATGCACCCTTGGGAAGCAACAATGCTCAACACTTACCATGTGATTCACAATCTCAAGAATTTGGACACATTCTTCCTTGACCCCAATCGCTCCTTAACGCTCTCTAAATTTGATGTCGATGTGTTGTACACTCATTTTCGCTGCAGTGACATTGTGAAAGCTATTCCCCATTGGCGTGAGGATTATTAGACCTGGGGACCCCTCCAGAAAGCGTGTTGTTCTAAGGATGAGAGGACAGTTTTGGATCTTTTCTTTGCCCCGATGCATGTGAACGATTACCTTCGCGGGGGCGCTGAATTTCCGCACTTCTGTCTGAACCCCCCCCCCCCCAGGACCCCTGTGTGGGATTGTTCCTTATGAATGTAATTTTTCACCACGTGTTCTTTTGCAATCTGGGGTGGGGCTATTGCAGCAATTGCTGGGATTCTCCATGGGGACCAACTGCCCCCCCCCCCCCCCTGGGGCACAGTTGGTCCTCCAAATGTATGAACGTCTTCGCCCCCTACCCCCACACGTGCTGTTGCAGCACTACTTGGATGATGGGCTGGTCATTCACGACCAGGCAATTTCTGCTGATATGCTCTGTGCACATTTTCAATCTGTCTACCCACAACATTGGCCTTTCACCATGGAAGTCTCTGATGCTAAGAGATGTGTACCTTCTTGAACATTTTCATCACCAGTCTGAGACCCTTACACACTTCAGTGTACTGGAGCCCCACACACGACACATCCTATGTGCCGTGGCTGGCCATGTTAGGACAGGGTAGCTGAGGGGTGAATCTGTGCACTATGTGCGCATTTGTTCCCATCGATCATATATGAACTCTGTTGTGAGAGACTCCTTTGGGCCACCCGGAGACTTGATTTTCCAAAGGATCGAGTGAAAAAACAGTTGGTTGCCTGGGAGGATAAGTGGAGATGGAGTACACACGCGGGAGCCCAGAAAAATCATAATGCACCATCACTGAGCCAAGTGGAGGGGGTGGGTGGGAGGGAAGTAAACCCCTGAGTGCATGTATTACACTGCAAGCACCATGGTGCTGTGGCGGTCAGTTGGTCCCGTGCTCTGCATTTGTTGCATAGGAGACTCTGTTTTCTTGAAAACGCGAGGCTTTATGCGATCCTGAGACTGCCTTCCAGTTTGGGACAGAATTTTCAGATCGCGCGCATGGGCAACACTGGACTAGAAATGACTGGCGCGTACAGTGCTGAGCTTTGGAATTTGGTTGCTGTAGCTTTAAATTCTTTGCTGGCGCCGCATTTCTTGTGTCTATCTCACTTTGGTTGTGTTTCTGAATTTCTCATCCCTTGTACTGCATTGATATGTTTTTGATGTGGTGACGAGGCCTGATTTTGTGGCGAAATGCGTCCATCACTTACGCCATGCTTGGGATTTGCTGAAGTACCGATATTTCAAAAGAATTCTCTGAGAATTCTCTGTGCTTTGGTTCTGCTCGTGCATCTTTGAGGCTGCAAGTGGCTTTGGATATAGAGAGCAAGGGTGAGACAAATATTTTGCTTTTTGGTTTAAAACCTTGCAATGCATGGGGGATCCTTAATAATGCGTGGGAGATCCTTTGTAATGTGTGGGAGATCCTTTGTAATGCTTGCCGGATTCTTTGTAATCTGTGGGGGATCCTTTCTAATGCTTGGGGGATCCTTTCCAATGCTCGGGGGATCCTTTGTAGGGGCATCAGCCACACATTACAAAGCATCACCCAAACATTACAAAGCATCACCCAAACATTACAAAGCATTCCCCACACATTACAAAGGATCACACTGTAAAAAATCACCCATGCATTACGAAGGATCCCTCGTGCATTACAAAGGATTTCCCATGCAATACAAAGGATCCCCCACACATTGTAAAGGATCCTTCAAACATTAAAAAGGATCTTTTGTGATGCTTCAGCAGGTGTGGGAGAACCCTTGCAATGCGTGCAGGGGATCCTTCGTAATGTGCGGGGGATCCTTTGTAATGCATGGGGGATGCCTTTTAATCTGTGGTGCATCCTTCAGAATGTGTGGGAGAACTTTTGAAATGCATGGGGGATCCTTTGTAATGTGTGGGGGATCTTTTGTAATGTGTGCGGATCCTTTTTAATGCATGATAAATTCTTTGCAATGTGTGGGGGACCCTTTGTAATGTGGGAAATCCTTTGTAGTGTGTTGGGGATCCTTTGTAAATGCTTAGTGTGGGGGACGGGGAGGGTCAGGACAGGTTCCTGGTGAGGAGCCTTGTGGATGGCGCTGTGTCCTTCTCAGTTCCCCATAGGGAGGGGCTCCTTCCTACTGAGCTGACTGGCATGTAGGGCTGGATCCTACTGAGATCCCTTCACCAGGGCCGGGGGTCACCCCCAGCCCCCGCCCCCACTAAGCAAAGGCCTGCACCACGCTGTTGCTTAGTGACCCCGGGGGGCACGGGGGGGGCGACTACAACCGGTCCGGATGCGACACCCCCCAGCTATCTGTCACCAGCTGGAGGGTGTGTGTGTGGGGGGGGGGGGGGGGGGTTCCCAAGGTGGGGGGGCCTACGCGCGACCCACTACTACCACATGCATACCTCCAGGGGGGGATGTGTGTCTGGGGCGGGTTTGGGGAAGCTACTGGTGGCTGTTGTGAAGCAGGGGGTGCAGGGGGTGCAGATGGGCAGGTGTGTCCACAGTGGTTGTGGTGATCTTCACTTCGCAACAAACGATATTTGTTTAGCGCCTCATCTTGCTAATGTGGCGCTCGTAACATGGATGGTTTGATGAAAGGGAAGCATGCACAAAAAATCCGTTGGTGCCATGGCCCCGACACCACTATCTCTCAAAACCTGGGGGGGGGGGGGGGGGCTGGGGGGTGTCGCATCCGGGCCCGGCTGCCCCCCCGTGGGGGGGGGGGGGTAGTTTGGGCCTCGGCCAGGCCTCAGCCACCCATCCACCCAACCCTACCCCCCCCCCCGCCCCAGGGAGGGCGGTCGATGCCCTCCACCCACAGTCACATGCAAGACATGGCGCAGCAATACCAAAAAAATGAAAATCTGTGGAACAAGAAAGCAGAACTGACCAACAAAAAAATTGCCAGTACCAGGTGTGAACCTGGAACATTCTAACCTGCAGTACCACATCCAGTTCTGACCCATGTGCAACAAAGGGTTCACAGATTTGACATATTATGAAAAAAGCAGTCCGAATTTGCTGTAACAAACGAACCTCACATTTACCACCAACATCACCCACGAGTGTTTGGGTTGTGTGTTCTGCTGCTGCTTGCTGCTTACACACCTCAACACATTCTAGATGATTGTCCACACGCTGTAGTACCACCATGGGAAAAATATACAAAACGCCCATATCTGTCGCCAATGTAGGTCGTCGCTGGTATGCAACAATGAGCGAAAGGTACATGAGACTGGGAGGGAAGCAGGGGGGGTGGACCATAATGGCGGAGTGGGTTCTGGCAGTTCCGTTTAATCTGCTTGCTTGTGTTTTGTGGAAGCGTGCTTTTAGGGTGTAGACCCCGATGTGTTGGCGGTGCAGCGTTTCCTCTGTTTGGCGTTCATGGTGTATCGGTTTGTTTTTGTGCTGACTAGACTTGCAGGCACACGTTGGTGCATGATGCTTGGAGGAGGCGCTAGCTACTCACAAATGCGATGCAACTTGATTTTGGTGGTTGCTTACCTCAGTTTGATTGTTTCTATCTCACAAAAAAAGATGAGTCAAAACACGATCATTCCGGATGCAGAGCGCACACCCACACACGTGCGGATCGTCCATACCATGTTCCCCCGTATCGTTGGAGGCGGGGCCCATCTCCACATTGGGTTGATACCTGGAGTGGTGGGAGGATGGCCACCCCTGTGGTTAGAATGTATGTCTCGCTGCGAATAGTTGCAGCTTGCTGCTCCCCTGCCAGCGCTGACAGGCTTCGCAGCCAGCTCCCCAGGCCGTGACGTTCTCTCCACATCGAATGTGGGAATTGGGACACAGGACCAGGGGTGGATATAGTGGGGGGGTGGTGCCCCCCCCCCCCCCCCCCACCCCCCCCGATGACGATTACGATCACGATTTACCCGTTTGACTGAACTAGCAGTTTTGCCAGCAGTTTTACAACAGGACTGATGGCCAAAAGAGGCACCAAACCCCGTGCTACCCTGGATTTAAACTTAGGACAACCAACTCCTGAACCAATGCATATACCACTGTATTACTGAGCCAAACTGCTGACCTTGAACACAGAACAATACATTGCACAGGGGTTGGTGTATCCCATGAAGACAGTCCACACAGTGCAATCATTTCTTGACACATTTTGCCAAAATGGCTTGCAATTCCGAATCATCTGTGCCTGAACTGCCTGAGCTGATCGTATTCGTAATCGTCATTCCGTCATCACTGCACCTGGCTCAACAGTCCCCCCCCCCCACCCCCACCTTGGTCATGTCATCCCTATTATATCCACCCCTGCACAGGACCACAAGGGGGGGAGGCACTTTGGGGGAGGGGGAGGGGGTCACTGTGACGCCTTGATGATGAACCCGCTGATGTTCAGTGCAGCACATGTGGAGCTCAAAAAATAGTGCCGATGCACTGCACTGCACTGCCCCACATATGCACCGCACGCATCGGATACCCAGGGCTCTTGCATGGGCACGGCACATTGCAACAGATGCACCCTCGCAGCTGGGGCTCAGTCATCCTGGGCCGCCCGTTGCCCGACGCCAGACGCCAACAGGCAGTGGGGGGGGGGGGGGGGGGGTCCAGCGGGAGTGCAGGGGGCTCGAAGAACACAGGTGGCGGTCCCCGGCTGTGAGCTCTGTGGGAGGAACGCCCACTGCCTACCCGCCCCTGCCTTCCAACCCCGACCCTTTCATATCGCAATGGGGCAAACACTGCCTGAGCGCTGGAGCCAGCGCCCACCCAGACATGAGGCGCGCTGTCGGCGGAACTAAAAACGGCAGCAGAAGGTGCATTGGTAGACGGAGCGGCTTCCGGTGAATCGTATCAAGTTCCTAAAATTTTTCAATGCCGACACAATGAATCAATCGTCAGATATCGGCGAGTTCTGCTGCGTGCTGAGTCTCAAATCAGACGTAGTGGGTCCTACTACATACATCAGCGGTGGGTGGGTCCTACTGAGTCACACGTCAGCGTAAAACCGGTCCAAGCCGAGAGCCAGAGGGCCTGCACTGTGGATTCTACACTGGATACATACATGATCATCAACAGATCGCATCGATTGACAGAATACTGCCAGACATTGGCACGGGTTGTACATCTGTACCTCGCAACGGGATGGCAATCCTGCCAACGCGCCGCACTTTCCGTATTCAGCCACTTGTTGCCTCATGGCTGCCGGAGCTGTATTGTCGTTCGCGTCAGGGCGGGCCATTTCGCACAAGACCCTGGGCACAGGCTCATTTAAAACGCAATGGAAGGGCGTCCCAAAGGATGCATTTACCAGCCCCCGCCCTCCTGAGCACTGAGCAGCCCTTGCAGAACCGGACCCGTTGTCCCACAACAGATGGGAGGTTGGCACTATGGCACGTACCAAACACCACAAAACAAGATCTGGGGACAACGGAAGACCGGACGTGAAAAATTGCTCAACAGACGCACGCCCTCTGGTTCGTTGGCGCACACTACGGGTGTGCGATTGCACGTGCACCCAACGACAATACGCGACTGTCCTGTGCACTTGTGCAACAATTCGTGTACCCGGTGGCATTGTTGCAAATCCCGTGTGCCGACGCACGCAGTCATAGACATGGTACCAAAATGACCAGAGCCCTTGAGCTGGACCAGGATCAGGGGTTATCGGCGCCTTGACCCGTGCAGAACATGGGGTTGGTGCACTTCCTGACCCCCCCACCCAGGCCGAGCCGCAGCAGCTGGCCACGAGTTGCAGAGCTGGTGCCTATGGACACGATCCGCGGAACTCCCTGCGTTTGAGACTGCCCTTGTCTGACGCGTTGCATCATCACCGTTGCGCCGAGCCACTCGGTGCGTCTCGTGCCAGCCCCCCCCGCACACGGCCCCGATCCGCACCACGGCGCCCTACCGACTGCGCTCTATCTCATGCGCAGCAGCATCACCCACATGCCGCGTCATGAAATGGGGGCCAGGCGGCCAAGCCGCCGCATTCGGTCTCATGCGCATTCCCTCCGCACGGCCCCTGCGCTCTGGATCATGGACATGAACGAGTGCCGTAGATGAACACGTCGCCAAAGTCCCGCTTGTTACACCCAGTCAGCCCCGGGCTCTGCGAATACTTGCCCTTCAGCAGCGCCCGGATCTCCCACAAAACCTCTTGGTTCGTGAGGCAGTAGCCATTCGTCTTCAGTGCCTTCTGCAGGGCCCAGGACATGGCCCCCTGCCGCACCCCATCGATAAGGGCATCTGCAGAGGTCTGGCAGTCCTAGTGCAACAGAGGGCGGGGCGCTGAGGGAGTGCGTACAGAGGCACCGGGGGGGGAGGGAGCGCAGAGGGCGGAGGCGGGGGTGTAGGGAGCGGAGACTGTTACAATTGGCATCAATACAGAGGGGAGGGGGGTGTGCAGGCATTCTTTTGCCGGGGAAATTATATTGCCTTCGGCAAGGCACCTCGAAAAGGGGGAAGGGAGGACCACTTTTGAGCTGCCGAGGCGGGAAAACTGCATGAGCAGGTTGTGCCCCAGCCCCCTTGGGAGCCCCTCCCCCCCCCCCCCCTCCAACACCCAAATAGGGTGAAAAAAACATAAAGAGGGGTTAAAACATGCTTTACATTGGATATTTGATAATTTGTATGGTTTAGGGTGTACTCCTGCTGCCCCCGCCCCCCCCTCCCTGCCCTACCTCGGTGCACCCTGTCCCTCAGGCAGGCACAACTCGGTTCCCTCTGGACTCGTAATCAAGATCGGGCAGGCCTGAGCACGCCAGGGCCACAGAATATCAAAAAAATTAGTTCCGGAAATTTCCATTTTTGAGCTGCCAAGGCTGGAAAACCGCATAAGCGGGTTGTGCCCTGAACCCCTTGGGAGCCCCCCCCAACACCCAAATAGGGCGAAAACCACATAAAGAGGGGCTAAAACATGCTTGATATAGGATGTTTCAGCATTTTGAATGGTCCAAATATCAAAAAAATCAGTTTCGGAAATTCTGTTGCCTTCGGCAAGTCCACCTCGCAGAGAATCTACCCCAAGCAACACACACCCTAAATAGGGTGGAAACTACATAAATATGGGCTAAAACATGCTTTACATATCTTGGATGGTCATTTTAGCTGATCACAATATCAAAAAAATAGTTTTGGAAACTTCGATTTTTGAGCTGTGTAGACTGGAATATATGCATAAGCAGGTTGTGTACCAATCCCATTTGGACCCCCCCCCCCCCCCCCCGGCACCCAATACCCAAATAGGGTGAAAAACACATAAATACGGCCTAAATCATGCTTTAACTATCTTGGATGGTCATTTTAGGTGATTAAAAAAAAGTTTCGGAAACTTCGATTTTTGAGCTGGCCATGATAAAAAACTGCATTAGTAGGTTGTGTACCAATCCCTTGGGAGAACCCCCCCCCCCGGCACCCAATACCCAAATAAGGTGAAAAACACATGAATATGGTCTCAAACATGCTTTGCATACCTTGGATGGTCATTTTTGGTGATCACAATATGAAAAAAAAAAGTTTTGAAGACTTTGATTTTTGAGCTGTCCAGGGTGAAAAACTGCATAAGCAGGTGGTGTACCAATCCCTTGGGAGACCGCCCCCCCGGCGCCCAATACCCAAATAAAGTGAAAAACACATGAATATGGTCTAAAACATGCTTTACATGCCTTGGATGGTCATTTTAGGTGATCACAATATAAAAAAATAAGTTTTGGAAACTTTGATTTTTGAGCTGTCCATGGTGAAAAACTGCATCCCCACTCATACCCCTCAGAGTGGGTAGCAAGGGGTCAGCAAGGTCGCCAAAACCGCCAACATAGCAAAAATGGCTGAAAAGTGCGTAAACAGCATAAGCGCTCGTCCCACTCCGCCCCATACAAACCCCATGGATTCGGGACCCGGAAACACTTTTTCGGCTCAAAGTCAAAAAGACCAAAAGATTCATGATTTTCGACCCAAAAAAAGGGGGGGTCATTTTTTTGAACCCCCCCCCCACCTCCCTCAAAAGCTCAAAAAAGTGGGTTTCAAGCGGGGGGGTTTAGGGGGGTCCGGACCAAAAACTCATTGGGGGATGCGTTTATTGGACAAAATAATGATTTTACAAAGGGTCAAACTAACAATTCAACTCCTTGGGGTAGGGTATGCGAATAGGCCCAAAAAAGCCCAAAAGGGGGGGTATGTGGCGTTTTCCCCTGTATACGCCTGCCCGGCTTTGATCTAACAACCTCTGCGAGGTGAATTCCATTTTTGAGCCGCCGGTTAGAAAACTACATGAGCAGGTTGTGCCCTAGCCCCCTTGGGACCCCCCCCCACACACACACCCAAACAGGGTGAAAAACACACAAAGAGGGTCTAAAAAATGCTTTACATAGCATATTTCATCATTGTGAGTGGCCACAATATCAAAAAAAAATTGCAAACTGCTAAAGCAGTTTGTGCACACACCAAATGCCATTGAACCACCTACAAACAGCAATTTTGAAGCTTTTGGGAGGGGGGGAGCATGGCTCGGGCTAGATGGGCCTAGTGGCCACTACGTGGGTCCCCATGGGCGCTCAAGTACCCGTATTGTCACCAAATGATCACCCAAACCCATCCTAGGGGCAACAAAAGGGTTTCGGAAAAAGTCGAAATGTGAAAAAAATTTTTCAAGTGTCACTAAACAGCCTACGCAACAGCAATTTTGGGGCTTTCGGGGGGCCCATGGCACGGGCTACATAGGCCTAGCGGCCACTACTACGTGGGTCCCCATGGGTGCTCAAGTACCCGTATTGTCATCTAATGATCACCCAAACCCATCCTAGGGGCAACGTAGGGGTTTCATGAAAAATCGAATTTCAAAAAACTTTCACGTGCCACTAAACAGCCCATCCAGCGTGAAAACGGTTGAGTCCTCACTGCCAAGGAGCCATATGGGGGGGGCCGACTGGGGGTACCCGGAGTTGGGACCCGGGTCCCCCGCCATCGGTTAGGGGGTCCATATACAAGGAAAAAATTCTTCAGAACGCAGCTCCGAATACTCACACAGCGGCCACAATACGCAAAGAAGTTTTGACCCCCCCCCTTAAAAAAAGGGGTACCCAGGTGCGGGGGGGTACGGGGATCAAAATCCAAAAAATCATTGGGGGATCATTTTTGGTCCTAAAATGATGATTTTACAAGGGGTCGGACGTCAGAAATCATACATTGGGGTATGCTACGCAAACGACCCCAAAAAAAGGGGGTATACGACGCTCGTGCCTGCACTTGATCTAACAACCTCTCTTCGAGGTGATTTCATGGGGGGAGATCTTTGGCAGCCTTAGAAATCCCAGAGCTCCCAACTGCCGCACGCACACCCTCGCGTGCAAGCCCATGCTTCGTGCACAATGAACGTCTCAAGGTCTCTGCAACGTCGCAAAAGGCCACGGAAACGGAAACAAATGTGGTGTACTTGAGGAGCGGGCTAAGAAACGGTAAAACGACGCTGCAACACCCGACGTTGGGGGTACCTGCAGTATGCAGCGCCATTGGCATCTTCACTGCACTGCCGACACCCCTAAATCTCGCAAAGGGGAATTGCGCCACCTTCCTTGAAGACGAAATGCCCACCCCAACCGTTGTACGACCAGATTTGCAGCACAACGGGCCTGCCAGGAGCGTCGTCTGTGAAAACAGACCACTTTCACAAGGGCTTTAAGAGGCGGTGGTGACGGTGGCGGGAAACCAACAGCGGTTGGCAGCCAGCCCCAAGGGCTGTGCATGGCAAACCGCTTCCAGACCCCCACAGGCCTGTCCCAACCCCAGCTCCGCCACTACAACCGCCTCACGAACATGTCATCGTGCATTCCTGACCACAGAAACTGCGGTCAGAAGAAGGACCGTCAGCCGTGCTGAGGCCAGGCCGTGCCAACGCAAAGGGGGGGCTTTTCCAGTCCGCAGCGCAGCAGTGATAAGACACGGTGCGCCTGATGACCCTGTGGTCCTGCCTCGGGACTGCGTGGGTGGGGGGGTGGGGGGGTGTACAGGGGGTGGAGGCTGCCGGCAGGACCCACCCCCGTGCACGCCGACCACTCGACACCACAGGTCCAGAACTTCAGCGCACTCCAGAGCCCATACCAATGACCAGTACCTCAGACACGGCTGTCCTTGAGGGGAAAAGAGGGGGAAATAACGTTCGTGACGCCAACAGAAAACGAACGTTCACGGGGACGCTCTCTGCTTCATGGCCAAGACATGGGCAAGACACAAAACCACAGAAACAGAATTGAACAATGGTTGACGGTTGGTGGCGGTCGGCGGTTGACTGTTGGTGGTTTGTGGCGGTTGACGGTTGGGGGTTGAGTGGCGGTTGGCGTTTGGCATTTGGCGTTTGGTGGCGGTTGGCAGTTGGCGGTTGGTGGTCCTTGGGGCCTGTCCTTAAGGGCAAAAAAAAAGTGGGGTTCTTGGGGACAGCCCTAACCTCAGACCACACCCAAACGGGCTTGCACTGCTCTGGCCCAATTCCTAACGAGACCATCCCGGACGGCACGGCAGGATCATGACTGTAACGTACGCTTTCCCCCTTCAGTCCACTCTCAGCTTCTGCGTCACCCACGGTCCAGGCATGCGTCCAGACCTGGCACCCGCTGAAGGTAATCAAATGCTTCTGCGCCAGCCCGTCTCGGGCCTCAGGGGGGCGGACTGGAACACTGCGGGCGTCGGAATTCTGCAGGCGTTCCACAACTTTGACCGTCTCCGCGGGCGGGGGCAGATGGCGGGGTCTGTGGTCTTCGCCGGGCGGTTGCAATGCTCTGGTATCGTCCTCCATCAGGTCTGTACAACGAAGCAGAGGCGGCCACGGGCCATCCGCCAAAGGACGACGGACCGATCGAACACCCTCCGATCCGTCACCGGACAGCAGCACGGGACTAAGGAATATTGGTGCCAAAATTTCTCCACACCAAAATTCTATTGCCTTCAGCAATGCACCTTGAAGAGAGGCTGACAGGCAGCCAATCAGTCAGTTAGGCAGGCCAGCAGTCAGTCAGACAGAAACACACAGTTTGGGTTTTTTGTCAGTCAGACAGAAACACACGGTTTGGGTTTTTTGTCAGTAGCAGACTCGGCTCCAAGCAGTGGGGAGGAAAGCCAAATTCAGGGCAAGCTGTGGTGAAATGGTAATGCAGCTGACCGCAGACTTGTTGGTCGGCGGTTCGAACCCCGGTTGGGTGAACATGGCGGCGGCGCCACCGACAACAGACCATTTGACCGTTCGACCGGGGTTTGTTGTGACAGAAATGTGCCTCCCCACTGCTTGGAGCCTTCTGAGCACAAACTTTTGACCCCCCCCCAGCCCCCCCTCAAAAAAGTGATATCCAGTTTTAGGGGATAGAGGCCTCAGAATCAAAAAAATCCATTGGGGGATTGTCTTTTTGGGCAAAATAATGATTTTACAAGGGGTTGGACATCAAATATCATGCCTTGGAGTATGCTACGCGAATGACCCCAAAAAAGGGGGTTAGGGGGTATACAACACCCACACCTGCACTTGATCTAACAACCTCTCTTCAAGGTGACTTATTTCTTTGATACCATCATCACCTAAAACGACCACCCAAGGTATGCAAAGCATGTTTTAGGCCATATTTATGTGTTTTTCACCCTATTTGGGTATTGGCGGCGGGGGGTTCTCCCAAGGGATTGGTACAAAACCAGCTTATGCGGTTTTTTTACCGTGGGCAGCTCAAAAATCGAAGTTTCCGAAACTTATTTTTTTGATATTGCGATCACCTGAAATGACCATCCAAGATATGTAAGGCATGTGTTAGCCCATATCTATGTAGTTTTTACCCTATGTTGGGTGTGTGTTGCTTGGGGTAGATTATCTGCGAGGTGGACTTGCCGAGGGCAATAGAATTTCGACCAAATTTTCACGTGCCACTAAACAGCCCATCCAGCGTGAAAACGGCTAAGTCCTAACTGCCAAGGGGCCATATGGGGGGGGGGGGGGGGGGCGACTGGGGGTACCCAGAGTTGGGACCCGGGTCCCCCGCCATGGGTTAGGGGGTCCATATACAAGGAAAAAATTCTTTAGGACCCAGGTCCAAATACACACACAGCAACCACAATACGCAAAGAAGTTTTGACCCCCCCCGTTAAAAAAGGGGTACCCAGGTGCGGGGGGTACGGGAGTCAAAATCCCAAAAATCATTGGGGGATCATTTTTGGTCCTAAAATGATGATTTTACAAGGGGTTGGACGTCAGAAACCATACGTTGGGGTATGCTACGCGAACGACCCCAAAAAAGGGGGGTATACGACGCCCGCGCCTGCACTTGATCTAACAACCTCTCTTCGAGGTGATTTTGCTATTCCAAACATCGCATGTTCCCACTCCCACGGCCCACCCCCACCCCCCAACCCCCGTATCACAGCGCCAGGCGGTGCAGACGAGCCAGTTCTGACGGTAACTAAGTGCAGCGGCCGCCAATCAGTGGACCCCGCCTCCGGAGATGGAGTGGACTCGAGGGGGCATGGGGGCGGGCCGCCCGGTGCCACGCAGGTCCCCAGGGGCCTGCACGGGCGCGTCCCGACCCGAGTGAATCCCCAACCCTGTGCCAGTTCCTCCGAGGGTGATCACAGGTCATCACAGACTCGGGGACCCGTCGAGGGGACCGGGAGATACGACCCGGGAGCCGCCGTGGGTGAGAGGGCGCCCTGTGGGGGGGGGGGGGGGGTGGGATGGGACTTGGGCCGAGATCGAAGGATGCCATTTGTTTGGGGGGCGCCCGCCAGCCCGCTCACGACTCGCGGAATACGGAGCAGTCGTTTCTCCCTCACGGGGGAGGGGGGGGCTAGTGAGTGGGTAGAGGAACACTTGCTTCACTGATACGGGCCACCGCTGCTGCCTCTCCTGCTGGAGATTGATTGCCCCCCTATGCATTTCATTGGTTCCCCCTGTAAATCTCATTGCGAGATTTGGTACACAATTCCCAGACTGTGGCACAAGAACACACATACACCGTGAATGTTGGCTTCTGGATGCGTGCTGTTGTTGTTTGCTGAGGCAGTGTACACCAAGAGCGCTCAAAGGCTTTGGTCCTCAAAATACCACTGCAAAATTTGGTACATTTTTGTTGTGCCAAGTTTTGCCCTTCCAAATTTGAAATTGTGCCATTCCAAAGTTCGCCTATTCTTCGGTCGCATTTCCAGTCCGTCGCCCTCTAAATTGCCCGCACCCTCCAATCGCACACCCGCCCGATTCGGGGGCGGACGTGGTCAGGGACTGCCTGTGTGACTTCCAATGCCCCGTGGAGTTCCCGTCTGTGAACTGGGACCTCGAAAGGTTCCCATGCGTTTCGCAAACGCCCGTTTCGGGACGAAGCAGCCCGACTTCAGCCAATGACTTGGGGGCTCCTCCGCACGAAGGCGGGGTCCGAGCCACACGAACAAAGGAAACAGAAGAGGGGCGGGCGGAGGGGGCGGAAGGGGCGGTGGACCACAAACAGACGTCAGGTAGTCGCCCAATGCCGGCGGTTGGCCATCGGTCGTGGGCATTCTTTGACTCAAAAAATCAGAAGGAAAAAACAGTGTCCCCTCGTGGGGTCGGGCCCAGTCGAAACGAAAACATTTTCCGCGTCGGGACAAGCGCGTGCGCGCGTATCCGAATCAGAGGTGGTGGGGGGGGGGGGGGTCGTTGGAGCCCCTTTCCAGACCCCCCCCCCCGTGTGACAGTCCGTGGGGTGCGGCTCTTTACGGGGCCCTGAACAGCCACCCGTTCTTCACTTCGCGTGTTGCGTCGGGTCGCTGCGTTCTGACAGCCAGCCCCCCCCCCCCCCTCCGGGGCTCCCTGTCGGCCCAAATTTCAGCCACCACAAAGCGAGGGTGCAGGCCGTGGGCTGGTTCCCCTTGGGGACCAGGAAACAGGAGAGCAGACCTTTTGCTGCCCCTACCCCCCCCACCCCCAACAGAAAGGGGGCCGGACTGAAAGCAGGCCCGGCACCCCCCCTCCCCCAAGCAAGCCCTCCCCCTGCCCCTGCCCCACTCACACCTCCCTTCCCTGGCAGCGCCAGTGGGCCGTCCCACGGCTGCCCTCCTACCCTCCACCCTCCCCCGGGAGCGCCTGTGGGCGATCCCACAGCTGCGCTCCACCTTCCCCCCTCTCCAGCGGCGCCTGTGGGCGATCCCACGGCTGCTCTTGCTCCCTCCCCCTCACAAGCCGGCCCCTTATACCGCCGGCCGAGTGGCCAAGCGGTCAACCCCATGAACTGCTGGGTGGCAGTCGCGGGTTCGAGTCCCTTCCTTCCCCTTGTACCCCCAACGCACAACACAGGAAATACAGTATAGGTAGCTGTACTACACGTAACTGTATTTTGCCTGCTTGTATTACCTACCTACCTACCAGTGCAATAGGGTATATTGTATTACTGCCAGTACTGTATCTCCGTGACCCCTCCCCTACCGCCCCCCACAGCACATCTGCAGGTGCTTCCACTCACAGAACCTGAGGAACGGGAGCCCCGACGGTGCCCCACACAGGTGGACCTCCCTCCCCCCTGCCCCGTCCCCTGCCCCTCTCGCCCCTCCCTGCCTCGATTGCAGCAGTGGGCTGTCCCACGGCTGCCCACCTACCCTCCATCCCCCCCCGGGAGCGCCTGTGGGCGATCCCACAGCTGCGCTCCACCTTCCCCCCTCTCCAGCGGCGCCTGTGGGCGATCCCACGGCTGCTCTCCCCCCCTGCCCCTCACAACCCGCCCCATTATACCGCCGGCCGAGTGGCCGAGCGGTCAACCCCATGAACTGCTGAGTGGCAGTCGCGGGTTCGATTCCCTTCCTTCCCCTTGTACCCCCAACACACAACACAGGAAATACAGAATAGGTAGCTGTACTACACGTAACTGTATTTTACCTGCTAGTATTACCTACCTACCTACCAGTGCAATAGGGTATATTGTATTACTGCCAGTACTGTATCTCCGTGACCCCTCCCCTACCGCCCCCACAGCGCATCTGCAGGTGCTTCCTCTCACAGAACTTGAGGAGCGGGAGCCCCGACGGTGCCCCGCACAGGTGGACCTCCCTCCCCCCTGCCCCGGCCCCTGCCCCTCTCGCCCCTCCCTGCCTCGACTGCAGCAGTGGACTGTACCACGGCTGCCCACCTACCCTCCACCCTCCCCCTGGAGCGCCAGTGGGCGAACACACCACTGCACACCCTCCTGTTATGACACCGGATCTCCGTGCCCCCCCCCCCTCCCGCCCACTGCTAGTATTACCTACCTACCTACCAGTGCAATAGGGTATATTGTATTATTGCCAGTGCTGTATCTCCGTGACCCCTCCCCTACCGCCCCCCACAGCACATCTGCAGGTGCCTCCACTCACAGAACCTGAGGATGGGAACCTCGACGGTGCCCCACACAGGTGGACCTCCCTCCCCCCTGCCCCGGCCCCTGTCCCTCTCGCCCCTCCCTGCCTCGACTGCAGCAGTGGGCTGTCCCACGGCTGCCCACCTACCCTCCATCCCCCCCCGGGAGCGCCTGTGGGCGATCCCACAGCTGCGCTCCACCTTCCCCCCTCTCCAGCGGCGCCTGTGGGCGATCCCACGGCTGCTCTCCCCCCCTCCCCCTCGCAACCCGCCCCATTGTACCGCCGGCCGAGTGGCCGAGCGGTCAACCCCATGAACTGTTGGGTGGCAGTCGCGGGTTCGATTCCCTTCCTTCCCCTTGTACCCCCAACACACAACACAGGAAATACAGTATAGGTAGCTGTACTACACGTAACTGTATTTTGCCTGCTAGTATTACCTACCTACCTACCAGTGCAATAGGGTATATTGTATTACTGCCAGTACTGTATCTCCGTGACCCCTCCCCTACCGCCCCCCACAGCACATCTGCAGGTACCTCCATTCACAGAACCTGAGGAGCGGGAGCTTCGGCGGTGCCCCACACTGGTGGACCTCCCTCCCCCCTGCCCCGTCCCCTGCCCCTCTCGCCCCTCCCTGCCTCGACTGCAGCAGTGGGCTGTCCCACGGCTGCCCACCTACCCTCCACCCTCCCCCGGGAGCGCCTGTGGGCGATCCCACAGCTGCGCTCCACCTTCCCCCCTCTCCAGCGGCGCCTGTGGGCGATCCCACGGCTGCTCTCCCCCCCTGCCCCTCACAACCCGCCCCATTATACCGCCGGCCGAGTGGCCGAGCGGTCAACCCCATGAACTGCTGAGTGGCAGTCGCGGGTTCGATTCCCTTCCTTCCCCTTGTACCCCCAACACACAACACAGGACATACAGAATAGGTAGCTGTACTACACGTAACTGTATTGTGCCTGCTAGTATTACCTGCCTACCTACCAGTGCAATAGGGTATATTGTATTACTGCCAGTACTCTCTGTCCGTGCAGCGCCAGAGGGCGTTCCCACGGCTGCACTCCTCTCCTCCCCTCCCTCAACACAGTAATCCTAAATTAGATAACTGTATTACCTTGGGTACACTTTACGGCATTGCCCGCTGGTACTACCTACCTGCATAATAGCACTCTCGTATGCATTGTGTTGCCCTTGCTTGTGCCATAGGGTGTATTGTATTACCGGTACCGAATCTCCGTGCCTCCCGCCTACCCGCCCACTGCTACAGGGTACAGATGCATCGCTGCATGGAAGCAGGGGAGCGGGAGCCCCGACGGTGCCCCGCACAGGTGGTCCTCCCTCCCCCCTGCCCCCTTTGGCACTGCCCCTCCCCCCTACCCCTGCAACGGTACCTGTGACGGTTCTGTACCTAGCATGTGCCGTGCACCATGCCCCATGCCCCATGCCAGCACAAGCACGTCCGCACTAGGAGGTGTATACCCCGCTCTTGCACCGCATGGTTCGAGGGTGAGTGCGGTGCGCCTGAGCCTAACTTCCCCAAAGCGAGGCACTCCGTGGGCCCCTAAGGCCCTCTTCGGATTGGGAAGACAAGCCCAAAGCCCAAAGCCCCCTCCGGGGCTCACGTGACGGGGACCCAGGCCGCCAGGGGGAGGGTGGGGAGGGCGTCCTGAGATACCCCAACGCATGTGGCTCAAAAGGATCACCGAAGATGCGGAAATCATTTGGCGGTGTGTATCATGGGGGGCTTTTGTTTTGAATAATATTCTTTTGCGGCGCAGGTGGCGAGTCATCATGAGAGTTTTTAGACCAGCCTCTTTGAAAGGGCCTGTCATGAGAGCCCCTTTCCCTGGGCCCTCTCCCTCTGGGTGACCTATAATCCATCGGTGGTTTCTTTACGGGGCCCGTTTATTCTTCACCGCATGACGCAGTGTCGATCGTCTCCTGAAGGTCCGCCAAGCCGCTGTCTTGACCCCCCCATTTCTGTTTCTCCATCGGCAGCGGGTTGCGGTGGTGAAGACATGAAGGATCCGTATGGCATTAACCTTCGCACCCCTCCCCCCTCCCTCCTTCTGGGGGCTCTACCGACCCCCCCTCCCCGCCACGCGCAAACCCTGTTCGCCCTCCCCAGCCCCGGCCACTAGGCACGCCGAAGGCCATATTTGCACCATTTGGGGTGTTGGCAGGGGGGGAGGGGGGGTGACCCATAACTTCAAAGGCACCCTTATCCAGCCTTTGAACCGGCCCGGACCTGCCATGGTCCCAGAGTGGCAGCAGTCAAAGACGCAGGTCACGAAGATGTTCGAAGGCGATTCGTCCACAAACACACGATGGATCTCATCGTCGGTGATCATGTTGTCGCCCCAGTCCATGTCCACAGGGCACAGGCACTCGTTGAGCTGGTCTTCTTCGGTCCCCGTCTTGTCCGCCACCTGCACCCGCAAGTGTGCCCGCACTGCCTCCACGCCCCACTGCCCACGGCCGACTGCAAGCCCCTGCCGTTGCCCTGGGGTGGGCGGGCTTTGAACTGGGCGGGCTGGGGGGAGGGGGTGTCGATACAGCCCTGTTGTAGCCCCCCAAAATGGACCTGTGCCTGAGGGGGGGTTTGGGACCCAAAAGTTTGTGTACCAAAAATGGCCCAACAAGATTGCCCCGATTGCAAATTTCGTTTTTTCCCACGACGTCACTGTGGTCGGGGGGATCAATGGTCGGTGCTGATCGACTGAATGTCCCCGCCATAGACACTTTCAGCCATTAGTCCAGAGGTTCTCTCACAAATGCATGTGTCCCCTTCTTGGTTGGGGTGCTCCACTATTCTAAGTACAACAAGTAGGTACAAGGTTTCAATCAGCGGTGCCAGTGGCAGCTGCATTTGTTATATAACCTGTGGACGGCGAACCACTGGTCGGCGGGGGGGGGGGGGGGGTCGACCCCCCTCCTCTGATGGTGTCCAGCCATTCTAATACTTCCCTGAAGGGGGGGGCGGGGGGGTGCCATAAAAGCTGAGTACGTGTGCCGGTTGGTGCAGGTGTGCATACTGGTTTGAGTTTTCGGGGGGAAATTGTCCACGTTTCTTGTCTCAAGGCATTGGGAAAAGGGTTTTTTGCTTGGTGAGAGTGGAATAGCTGTCCCTCTGCTCACAAGTGCTGCTGCTGCCCCTTGGCGTCCCTCCCACGCCGGCACCGGCATGGGCAGGGGCCGCAAACACATTCAACAGCATAGAGCGGGTCTACAGCAGGGCAATAGCGTTCTCGAAGCGTAGATGCTCAGTCCCGTTAGAGTGTTCGCTCCCAATGACACTGCTATGTACACCGAGCTCGTCTATACCTACAGCATCTGCTCTGATCGGTCAGCCATTGACTCCCCATTCTAACTCTGCCGTGTGTCGCACTTGGTATTTGGTGATCATTGTTCCGCCCTGGGGGCGTGCATGCACATACTGGGGAAAGGCACTTGGACATCTCTTGCGGTTGTGCATTAAGCTGGCACCCAAGCGGCCAAGCCTCAAGTATCCGCCCTGGCGTTGCAGCTATTAATCTAAATCTACACTTCCCTCCCTGGTCCCCACAGGTTAAAGAGACATGTCTGAAGCTGTGCTTCCCATCGGCGGGCATGGGCGGGCATGTGCAGGGAGGGGGGGCTTCTATGGAGCCCCGGCAAGGCTTTTCCAAACATCTGTCTGACACCACAGGTTGGAAGCGTAGACCGGTAGTTGTGTTGTTTTGGTTGTCATCATATGTGTCCCTGTGTCTTGTAATGCCACAAGTCGGACTGCAAAGAAAAGAAGCACAACACCTCTGACACGATACCGATTGCACAAAAGAGAAGGGTAGAGCCACAAGGAGGGGACTAAGATCGCTAAACAAGTCCTTGCTTTAAAATGTCCGTGACTTAAACAGTCCTTGATTCAAAAAGTCCTTGAATTAGGGGGGGAAAAAAAGCTTGATTTAAACAATGCCAGCCGCGTATGAGTCCTCAAAAAACCACGGCAAAGTCATGGGAAGAATCCAACTTGTTGGTGTCCTACTGCATTTAAATCAGGGACTTCAATCAAGGACATCCTTTTGGGAGGGTCTTGAAATTGGGGCATGTTTTTAGGGTCTTATCGGTAATGTACAGGCCACAAAGTGCATTCTTCACTTCGTATTGTGAGATTGGGAAAGAGGGCATGTCACGGCCAATGCAATGAGACCTCGTCTGTTGTTGGCCGCAACACCTGCGAGAACGAGGCAAGAGAGCGCGTGGGTGCTCAAGATGAGCAACAGCCATTGTTGGGGGCCATGAGAATTTAAAGTTGTCGAATAAAGCGCTTTGGTCCAGGAACTTGTGGCGGTGACCCGAGGGGAAGGGACGGCACGTGGAGACTGCCTGGGGCAATGTTCGAAAGGTGGTGTTCAATGAAATTTAAAAAAAAACGCTTTTGGGGGGCGTTTTCGCACAGCGCGGGCACAGTGCCAATTGTTATATCGTTTATCCCGGGAACACCCCTGAACACCACCCGCCTACAGACGCATGCATCATCCATTCAAAACAGTCTCGGGGGTGCAGACTTCAGGACCCTGGGACCCGTGGCTACCGGTGGTGGAAAACAGCCGACTTTTGGCACGGCGCACGGCCCTTCAAAGACCACCATTTGTTGCAATGCGACCCTTGAATCCTGCCTGCAGAAGAGGACACAAACACATCTCCTCATTGGCATTTTGATGGTGTCTTCTGTGGTCCAAATGAGCCATTTGCCCCCCCCCCCCCCCCCCGGCCCCGCCCCCACTGACAATTCAGCCCAGATTTCCGGATTCCCAGCGTTTTCGCTCGCCATTTTCAAACGTGCCCAGGTCTCCAAATGTGACCTTTTGGAACTGATGCATCGTGCACGTCTTGCCCAAGTGCCAAACCTGTGATCCATGTCCACTGTAATGAAAGAACAGTACATCTCCTGCCTGAGCGTCGCGGAACAACCACTCAAACCCCTTCCGAATGTTGGCAGTGGTTGGCATGAGGCTGGGATCTTCAGCATCATCAGTCAGCTTCAGCACGTTCGTCTCTGGAAACCCGAAGTGTGTGGTCAGCAGCGTGTACATGTTGTTGGCATCGTTGATGCACCCGCCCAACTTGCCTTGACTCCATGTCAAATAATTGATCCCCACTATCAACGCCTTCTGTGGTGATGCAGTAAAGGGGGGCACACAAACGGGCGCGAGCTGTAAGGTCGAAGGGATAAGGTATAAGGGCCCACCTCGGCTTTCCCTGACTCTCCGCACTTTCCTCTGAAGGTCACGGTTGCGGTTCAGCAGGTGGTGGGGTGGAAACGGGGGGGAGGGGATCTCCCCAATGGCCAAAGCTCCCATTGCCCCCTGCAGACCACAACACATGCCCCACTGTGAACCACAAGCCACGTTCATCGAAGAACGGTGGGGGAACCTCCGTCGCAGCATCCAGCAAGCCCCAGCAAACGCCACGACAACCTCTAGCACCCTCGGGCAGCGTCCAGGGCAACCTGCAACACCCCGCAGCGCCATCAACGTCCAGTGCAACCTCCAGCAATGGCCAGCAACCTCCACGAAAGCCCTCAGCAAATACCAGCGCCCTCCAGTGCAACTACTGGGACCAGTCGGACCAGTGAACGGGCCAAGCGCGCTCCGCCAACCCCCCCTGCCCCCCCCCCCCCCCCTCCCCCAGCGTAAGTCATTGCCGGCCATCGCCAGTGACGCATTGGAAGGGGGAGGTGGGGGGCCTCCAGGGTGCCCAGCCTACACCCAGCCAGCCACTGTCTCCCTGACGGCAAGTGCCGTGCCAGCTTCAATGGCAGTTGTGGGGGAATCCTTGCACTGTGTGCGCACTGCGCGCTACTTTTAGACTATGTTGCCCCTAAAGAGCCCACAGGCACGCCCCTTGGAAACACCCTTAGAATTGGGCGACCCAAACTGGACTGGAGGGGACCTTGAGGGGGACCTTCCCGGTTCTTGTGTCTCACAAGCACAACACAAACTCAGGCACGTGCTCCATCTGTGGCCACTGGTGGGCTGTGGGTTCAGTATTGTGTGAGTGTCCATGAGTGTATGGAAACAACTCGTCATATGGGGCGGGCAGGCGGGCAGTGACCACCCAAATATAAAAATATTCTGAAATCAGATATGGACATGCATGGGAAATCTGGCGATTCCCTACGGTGAATCCCTGATCAACCTTTGTTTTCAACTTGTGGTACAACCACGCTTCCTCATCAGCAGGGATGCGGCCTCGCATAGGGCATTCAACTGTGGTCAAGCAAACACCGGGCAGTCCGTCACGTCAACTCGACGGGCCACGCCAAAGAATGGGAGTCCATCACCCCAACTCAAGGGCCCACACCAAAGTGTGGGAGTCCATGGTGAAGATGAGCAAAAAAAAATGTGAAAAGGGGTGGAAATGGGTGAAAGTGGGTGAAAATCCAAAAATGCCATATCCTCCATCTGGAAGAAGCATCAAAACCTATGCTAGGGGCAACAATGATGCCCCTAGTATCACAAAGTATGGGTCTCCAGTACGGCTAGATGCCCAAATAGTTGCACTGCGCCTGCACTGCGCACGCACTGCGCTAAAGGCGCCCCCTGTAACCAACAGTAACCGCACCCAACCGCTTTGGCAACCTCCTCCAACCGCTTGTCTAACCGCTTCTGGGTCAGCCTCTGATCCCTTACCTTCTGATGCATCCCTGGCTATCTCCCCCCGGTGCGTGCACGCACGCCCACAGGCGCGGCGTCTACGTCCACCTGCGTCATCGGGGGGCGATCAACAGTTCTGGTGGCCTTGAGTTCGGGGGCAGGTCCCACTCAAGCTGGGCGAGGCACAGAACCCCCAGCCGTAGGCACTCTACCCCGCTGCACGCTGACCCCCACCCCCTGACAAAACCTGCCAATCACATGCGTTTGTGGAGCCCATGCCAGTGAGACAAGGTGTGTCTGGTATGCGGCACTTTTGTGCACCCTACAGACATCGGCGTTAGTCGCAGTCGAATTAGCCAACTAGCCGCAGAGGTGAAGGAAAATGGGGGGAATGGAAAATTGGGTGGGGGGGGGGGGGGATGGGGGGAAATGGGGAAATGTGAGAAATGCCAAAAATGCATTCTGGGAAATGTATAAAATGTGTATATGTATAAAAATGTGTGAAATAGAAGTGAAACAAAAATGTGTGAAATAGAAGTGAAACAAAAATGTGTGAAATAGAAGTGAAACAAAAATGTGTGAAATAGAAGTGAAACAAAAATGTGTGAAATAGAAGTGAAACAAAAATGTGTGAAATAGAAGTGAAACAAAAATATGTGAAATAGAAGTGAAACAAAAATGTGTGAAATCGATAGGAGATAGGAGAAAAATCGGAGAAAAATGGGAGAATAAGGGACAAAAATTCCCAGTTTTCCCAGTCCCATTTCCCCCATTTTTCCACCGTCTCGCCACGTTTCCCTCAGGTCCCTTTGAGGAACTTTGCGAGCCGGACCAGCCGACTGGAAAAATGGGAACTTTGGGAGTGGCCGACATTAGCCGACTTTTCGGCCGGTGCCGATGGCTGACCCTAAGACTGCGAACCAGAAGGTGGGTACAGGTCACCCAGACACAACAGAAAGCCTCTGTGACGCTGCAATTCGCCACAATTGTACACAGATCATCGTCTTTCCTCAGACCTGTGCACAAGGACCAGATGCAATTGGGTCCCACTAAATGCAGCCCATCAACCGACAAGCTGTGGCTCTTGGGGGGGGGGGGGGTCCACAAGGAGCTGGGACTGGGCTGCAGCTGCACTCCAAAGCGCCGGTTGGGAGTAGAGTAGAGAGAAATGGACAGACCTTGTTGGCTGCTTTGGTGACCGGGGTCAAGGGGGGTGCAAGCGGCGGAGAGGGTGCGGTCACGGGTAGGACAGGGGCGTCATCGTACTGCAGGAAGATGGACACCGCAATGAAGCCCGCAGCAGTGCCGCTGGAGGTGGTGAGGGCGTACTCGTAGGTCACGGACCCACGGCCCGGTGGCAGTTGAATGACTGTGGAGCCAATGATCTCGTCGCGCTCATGCAAATCCTTATCGATGACCTGCAATGTGTGTGTGTTGGAGAGCGTTGACAGGGGGCATAACACACACGTGATCAGGGTACTGTGGCAGCACAAATGACAAATGCACCCGGAACATCTCGCAGGACTACCAAACTCACACCTTGGAGGGTGCAGTCGGTCCAGAGGACAGCACGCATGTCGCCTGCACCCATGGCCCCGGGATTGAGCCCCACTGCTCAGAGTGGCTACTCCATGACCGCCTGGACCAAAGCTACGGCCGCCAAAGTCCCCTGATGTCGAGGGTGCGATGAGGCTGGTCCCTGGTTTGCGTCTGAATGTGGGTCTGTATCCAGGTCTTAGATCATGATAGCCACTGCGACGGACTGGGCAAGAGCTGCCCAGGAATGGGTTGTATTGGTGAGAATTAAAAGTGTGCAACGAAACTGGCCGTAGGGACCAATAGCGTGACTAAAAGCTTAGAAGTGGGCACGAAAACACATGCACGCTGGTCTGACGAGGTTGCGTCCACACTGCCTCGGGTTGCAATCCCAGAAAAGTGCCCAAAACAGATGGCCCACATCGGGGCTGTGCAGCACGGACGACTGTGTGGAATGCCACCCAAGCCCGTTGCATTCGAGGATATATGGGGGGCTGGGCATGTTGTTGGAGCCGTTAGGATTGGATGGGATTCAGTGGTGAGACGCTACCCCAGTGCAACCAAATGTTTTTGTGATGGTGTGCACAACATGAGCAAAAGCCCAAGGTACTCCAGCAAAGGTCAAAGAAATAACCCTCAGACCAGAGCAACAGATCGCAGCAAAGCTTCAGAAAACTCTCAAAGCATCAATGTAAAAGAAAATACCTGAATTTCAGCCACAAATTTTGCCACCATCAGCTTCTTGGATGTTGGATTTACACTGCGAAATATGATCAGACACACTTGTTGTCACTCAAACCGGCTAAACCACAACGAAATTCACTGCAACATCAGAAAATCAGAATTCCATAACACTGCCCTTCCTTTTAGCTGTGCACGCACGCGCCAATGGGTTGCTTGCTCATGGTGCGGGCGGTGAGCTTTGAAAATCATCCAATTATGAAGTAATCCTCAAAAGATTTAGGGGCATGGTGTTACTTGATCCACGATCACCTTCACCAAAGAATTTCTTTGACAGGGGCAGGAAAGCCTGAAACAGAAGCAAAGGGTTTTGGCCACTTGGGGTGTAGAGAACAAGCGAAGCGGTGGTAAAACACCATCCATTTTTGCTTGCGACCACTGAATAGTCGGGAACCACGAAAATTTGACACTACCATCAAATGGTACACATTCTTTGTGGCCTGTGGTTTTGGCCGGCAGTGCATGTATCTGGGACGATCACTAAAATGTACGGACCAATCTTCAAACATTGAAGTAGAATATTATCAAAACATTACTCAGAGCATCCACGAAGGAAACGAACACATTCACTTGTGATCCAACTCGTTTTGACATGAATAGGGACATTGATGCACCAAGGCATGTAGGAAGCTGGGTGCGTGCGCTTAAACTGCATGTGGTGCATCCAAAAACTCCGCATTTGACGGGTGGCCACTGCAAAAAAATCAAAATTGAGGTGAGCAGGATACGCGGGAAGAGGTAAGTTCAGTACAAAAAAATTGCATAGGGAAGTGATTTTTCTTTGGTGTAAAGGCGAGTTTTTTTCTCTGCTTTGTTGCGTACTTTAAATAATTGTTACAACATCCGAAAAATCTATCGTAATGCAAATAATGCCAGTAATTTTTGAGACTACTATCAAGGCCGCTGCCTCTATTGCAATATGTACATTTGCTGGTTCCATACAGCACCCCATGGTACCCTAAAAGATGGGACACCGAAGCAACAAAAGCACAAGGTACTCTGTGTGGCGAACAATTGAAAGGGATCAACCAATATAACAGCAAATCCATACATCCACCTCTTTGGCACCCCCGCAAGAGAAGGTGGAGGGAATATAGGAGGGAATTATGCTGAAAAAGGCGCACCTTGAATGACTTTCTATGGATGAGCACTTGCTGATGGATGTCCTGTTTTGTGGCAGGAACGGCCGTGGCAGGTTGCCCCCAAGGCTTTGAGGCTTCAATGCTCTACTCACATCCTTTCTTGGAGCAGGGTGGGGTTGGCCTCAACATTGCCCCTGGCCTTCAACACTTGCTAGCGGTTGTCCTCGTTTGTGGTGGGATTGGCCATGGTAGGTTGCCCCGTGGGATTTGAGGCTCCAATGCTTTGCTCAGAGGAGGCACCCTTGCCTTGGAGCAGGGTGAGGGTGGCCTCAATATTCTCCTTGGCCTCCAAAAGGGCATCCTCAACTTGGGCACTGGGGGACTGCAGCACCCTCATCAGTCACACAATGACTGCTGCCGGTAACCCCCAAATACGGCGTTGGTTGACGATCTACCCCCGTCGGTTGACTGCAAAGCGTCGTCAGCTCAACGCCCCCCTGCTCCCTACAACTCCTGCGCTACCTTTAGGGGAACAACAACCAAACAGTCATCTCCTTCGTAAGTGGCAGCCCCGGATGTGACGTCAAGGGTGTGCACGCCATCTGCAACTGAACCCTTGTTTCGAAGGTGCGGCGGACGTTCCGCATCCTACAGACACATGCTCAGACACTCACATCGCTGAGGGGCATACTGTGATGCTAATTTGTGACACAGGCTCGGCTTCATCAACGTCAAAAACCAGCGTCTCATTCCATGTGGGGTTAACGTTATCCCGCCGGTTTGACGTTGCTTGGGGCCTGCAAGGCCCGACACCCACTTCGACATATGGGTCCTTCACATTTCTGCCACGCGTGCCCTGATCCAGGTTCAATAAGTCACGTGCTGAGTCCACGGTCACTTTGATCTAGCAGATGGAGGAAAAGGAAACTGTGAGCCCCTCTTCTTCAACGAATCAGAGCAGGGTCGAATCAGAGAGCGCTTGGGGGGAGAGAATGGCCAAGCAGGGATGGTGGTTTGAATGGAGGGACGGGGAGGCGGGGAGGCGTGAGCCCAAAAGGTAACAATCGAAAACATGCGGATTGGTCTGGTGGTGTTGTGCCGCCATGTTCCTCCTCTGCTTTGCGGTAAAGCGTGTGGACTGCCTCCTGAGCATGGGCAGAGGGCATTCTGCTTCAACTTCGTGCATCAAATTTGTGTGAAGACGGTGTGTCGAGTATTTCAAGGGGGGAGGGGGCTTCCTTCCTTGTCAAGTTCGCAGTGATAAATTTCTCTGCAGGAAGTTTTGCAGATAGCAGGGATGGCTATCATGAGCCCCCCCCCCCAGGCCCACCCCCACCACAATGACAAAATGATGATGAAATTCGGCCGTCCAACTTTGGCCAATTCTGACCCTTGAAAAAAAGAAGTGATTTTTGGGCCCCACAACATACATCTTCGCGTTCAGCACATTCTGCTGATCAATTTGATGGGCCTCATGACATTTTTGGGGGAAAAAATTTCGACATTTTCGACCACTTTTGGCGCCTCAGAAAAAAATTGGGCGGCTTTGGCACCGAAATGTACCCTTCACTACAAGAGGGACAAAGGATCTTCATAAGCGTCATTTCGTTATCTCCGGCCCCTCAGGGCCCTCGCAACCACCAACAAAATAAATGAGTCGCTATTACATCCATCCCTGGCAGATAGAGCTTTGCGGGCTCGTCGGAGCTGAGCCACAGGTGCCACTCATAATGCAGGGGAGACCCATCTGCCACACTCTGCCAGTGATGAGGGTCAAGATATCTCAGGCCTTGACATGTGTTCAGATAATGACATGCCAACCTCCTTCAAATGCCAGACCAGACGTTGTCCCTCACTTTGGGGAGCTGTTTTTCCAAGCAAAAATCCGTTCCATGAAATGGCACGAGCAAGAGAATGAAAGTGACCTCAAAGGTAAGCAAGACATAAGCAACACAGCGTACCACAACTGAACACAAAAATCCGGCAAAAGAATGAGACATGGAGAATGCAGGCCGGAGGCATCCACCGCTGCGCCACCGCCATAAAAGGTGTGGGGAGTGCAGGAAATTTCGCGGAAGCCCCTGGATATTCTGTGGTAACCTTCGCGGCCAATCAGAGGCACGAAGTTTCCTGCGCGAAATTCACTGCCCAAAGCTGCCCCCCATCCCCCGTACACTGTGGGGGGTATGAGGGACACCAGCATGGGTCAGAGGGGTCAGTGCTCAGACTGGATCAGCGGCCATACTGGGTCTGGCAGCACAGGCCTTCAGAAGATCAAGGTCCCCGCATCTAGTCCCTCACCTTCGTGAGATTCTCTCTGGATGGAGGGCTAAGTGGCCTCCACCCCACAACTCAGCCCAACTCCAACCATGATCTTCGCATTAGCCAATATCTCATTGATGACCTGAGAAGAAACGTCTGACCGTGCCTGCAATTCCTCCTGTTGTCGCCTCTGTCCTTCCCAACCTATAAGAGTTGATCCTAAGAATTTCACACAATCCAAACCCTTCAGTAAAAGTTGAATCACATTTGAAAAACGGAATTCTATTTACAAAGTGTGGCTGCAACTTTGCACGCGACTTGAATCTCTAAAGCAAATCTATCAGCCAAAACAAAACTGAAAACAAAGCAAAAATGACCGACTTAAAGACTGAATCTAAGGAAACTACCATTGATGTACAAAAAGTACAATAGAGGGAAAAAAATTAAAAGCCTTTATCAAATAAAATTTCAAATTTCAAATTTCAAATTTCAAAAAAAATGAAAAATTCAAAATGATATGTTATACTGCAACAAAAACTTCCAGAAAAAAAAAATCCAACTTGGCCAGAAGAATATTAAACACCAATGAACGAAACCCTTCTGGCCACGCTCTCTCCATTCCACTGTGAAGCTGCTTTGGCGCTCAGTAGCAGGCAGAGGCAGTCAGCACTTCACCTTCCCCCCTGCTCTCTTCCCACCACCAACGCAACCAAGGGGGTACATGTGAGTACACCCGCAGACCCAGGTCGCCCCCTCCATGCCAAGCCTCCCACTTGCTGACCCCCCACCTTTACTGTCCCTCTCACGCCCTCATCCACCGACAGGGCTGCTCAGTGGTTGAGTACCCAGCTGCTGCGCACGGCGAGGGACTATGTTCGACACCAACGCTGTCAAAGCTTCCGTTGAACACTCCGTACTCCTGAAGCCCCAACCCGCCCTCCTTGCGACCGCAACACGGCCCCCCATCCCATCCTTCTCCTCTACCCAGTTTCCTTCTCCCCCCCTTAGCCAGCGTATGGGGACGCACCTTGCATGGCAGCCGCTGCTCCGTCTCCACGTCTTCCAGAAGCTCAACCAGTTTCTCAGACAAGCCAAACCGCGGGTACGCACTGATGTAGCCCTCCATCAGACGCTCAAACTCGGCCAACGTGAGAGAGTCCCTGTCCGCATCGGCGGTCGCAAACACCCTCCAGTGCAGGGGCGTGCCCAGGGACGTCATGAACGTGTCCATCGCCTCCTCCGACAGAGTGCCGGTGCCCTTGTGGTCCAACAGATCAAACGCGCGTTTGAAGTCCAGGTCCTTCTTCCGCTTGGGAATGCCCCGCTGCGGCCGGTCTCGCATGGAGCTCTGAGCACATGCGGGGGGGCGTCTTTGTGAGCAGGGGATGGGATGGGAGGATGTCCAACACATGCCAGGCAGGCGGCCAGACCGACCCTATGGGTCGGTGGCCCGTGTCGCAGGCTGCCCCACACTGGACTCAGAGCCACGCAAACCACCACAGACCCAGCCCCAGACTGGCGCACTGAAGTTTCCAACACACACACTTACACACACACGATTGCGAAACACAGCACAACAATGGTGGCTGAGTGTGAATCCTCGTCAGTTGGAGTCAAACAAAAGGCATGTTCTACGCCAACAGGCGCCTTTCTGAAGGAAGACAGCGCCAGCAGATGCCCGTAGTCCTTCAGGCCTGATGACAATGAGGCACTGCACTGCCACGTAGGCAGACCAGCCTCATTCGGGTTCAGACAGGGAGCAAGCACGTGGGTCAGGCGGCTCCTGCGGACCTGACCCTGTATGCACCACGCCATGTTCACGTGTGACAGCGTTGCTTCACACTGCTCACGGTGATGGAGTTCGGGCCCTACGGTCTGTAGTACACACACACGATGAACGCAGACGAACAGGCGTGATCAAGCGGAGCACAGCACTGGACGTTAACGAATCTCGTCAGGCCGAAAAACAGTAGAAGAGGGAATGAAAGAGCATGTCGGCTAGGCGCCTTTCTGCAGTACAGGGTAGAGGGACGTGGCACATCCTGTCCCCGGATCATGACCGTCTCCAGCCCTCGGCAGCCGCGCAGAGCGCTAAGCCAAGGGCCTGCAAAGGGCAAAAGCAGGGGTCACTCATGCACCATGCCCGGGTATGGGACTGTTTTGGAGCCCTCACCTCAGTACCCTGCACCAGGACGATTCGGATGTTGTCTCCTGGACGTACCCCCCGTTACCGGGGAGTACACACACACACACACACACACACACACACACACACACACTGTCAATTCATGGTCCTGACTGGGGGCACTAAGGGCCCTACACTAAGCAGTCAGTGGAGTACCTGCGCTCACCTGCAAGCAGTGGCAGCCACTGCAGGTCCTACACCGTGCCACAGGGGCAGTGGTGCACGGTCTGAGACATGATGCACAAGGTTAGGGCCGAGCCACAAGACCACGGGACCGGGTTTGCATGTTTTGAGACTGGGGAGGCTTGCAGAGGACATCACAGCACCGCAGCTCCAAATGTGTAGCACTGGGTATGGCAGTGGTACTGCTGCCCCATCCGAATCGCACCTTCCCCGGAAGGGGCATCCGCCGGAGCGGTTCCCGGTAGTGGAGGCCCCCTGTCCGGGCCCATCCGACGCAGGGGGGGGAGGGGTTTGGGACCCAAAAGTTTGTGTACCAACAATGGCGCACCGAAGGAGTTGTGATGGCATTTGTGGCGGAACAGGTGTTGCCATCTGTTGTTTGGATTGGGAACGGTTGGGGTGGATTGGGGCCTAGGCAGGGCCCAGGCAGCATGGGCAGCTTGGGGTGTTCATCTGGGCAGACCTGGGCAGAGGAAAGGGGTGTACACACAGCCACCCACAGCCCCCACAGCCCCCACGGGCAGAGCCGGGCGGGTCTTAGCGAGAGGGCTGTTTGGGATAGGTGGCTACAGTCCATGCTTTTTTTGGTTGTGATCTCGATGCGGAAGGGGATATGTCGCCATAATCCATCCTCGTTTGTGGGTGGGGGTCCGATACAACAGGGGTGTAGGCACGTCTCTCCTGTCCTATCTGTTGTGGAGACCAAGGGGTTATGTAGCCTCTCTGCGTTGGGTATGGCAACCCCCCCCCCCCGCCCCGACAGCAAAAACAGTCGAACGACACCGGCAACAACCAGCACAACCTCAATATGCCAATTACTGGGCGCCACTGACGCGCAAACGGCACACGATGCCACATTCAGCACAGCCCCAGCACACCAACCACTGGGCCCCGCGAACGAGGAAACGACACCAGCAAGAGCACCGGCCGCAGCGGCCGACAGAAAGCAGCACCCCGATGCAACATGCGAAGGGAAGAACGGGTGACTGTCCAGGGCCCCGTAAAGAAACAACAACCCGACGGAATGTCATGCAGGGGGGGTGCCCCCCCAACCCCCAACCCCCCGCCCCCTCCTCAGACCAAAGTGACCATAGTGGGAAAAAACGAAATTTACAATGGGGAAAATCTTGTCTGGCCCCAAGAAGAACAGAAGAGCATGGATTGTGGCTAAGCATATCAAGCCCAAACCCCAGAAGGAGTGTAGTGTGTGGCCATGTATCTTGTACCGTGCACAAGACTTGTAATTGGGTTGCTTTGCTTGGAATTTACCCCTGGACCGCAGTACATTTTCGTTGCGGTAGCCCAGAGTCACTGGTTTTTTTTTGTAACCAGGTACAACTTTTGTTGGATGTAAACCGAAAACCAAAACAGGTGTATCTTTGTATTTGATGCATCCAAAAGTACATAAAGTTGGCATACTTGTGGGGACATCATTTCCACTTTTTTTTCTTACTGGTGGGTACAGCAAGGAAAATACGTACTCAGGTTATGCCAGGCACCCCCGGATTGCCCCCTGCACTGTAAGGGGATGTGATTGCCCCCCTCATAATCAAGTTGAGCCACTCTGGTGCAACACTGTAGAACGGTGTCCCCTCTGGCATCCCACGGCATTCCCGGGTGCAGCGGGCCCCTGGCAACAAGGCTCTGGACGCGTCCAAGTGCAACCTGCTGTGATACTCGCACGAAGTCATGCAGGACGTCTGCAATGTTCAGGAGCGGCTGTGACGCACACAACGACTCGAACAATTCGCGGAAGTCACGAAATGTCATGTAGAGATCTTGCGGAGCGAAATCCAAGCCTCCGCAGCCGGCCGTCTGCAACAGCATGTGAAGCTCCTTCTCCAGCACCTGAAGAAGAGGTGGGCGGATATGGGTACGTGCAAGAGCGTGGGTTGTGGTCTGCCATATTGAGCCCAAACCACTGAAGGAGTGTGGTGCATGTATCTTGTGCCCTGCCAAAAGGAGTTTACTCGAGGTGTCTTTCTTGGAACTTACCCCCTGAAGAGAAAGCGTATCCCAAGTACATTGTTTTTGGGGCACCACAGTTGTTTGCACTCCTCCCTCCCTCCCTCCCGTCTTCCCCGCTCCCTCACTGCACCCCTCACTCCTCACCCTACCCCCTGTTTCTGTAGGTGGCGTCGTTCCCAATTGAAACAAGGCAACAACTCTTTGCAACCGTCCCCCCGGATGAGGGGGGGCATCCACTGAATCGAGGTACTGAACTGGGGGGTGCAACGCGAGGGCAGCAGGCTGCCTCTAGAGCGGCGAGGGTCGGGCATCCCATGCCGGACCGTGTGAAGGGCCCCCTCAGGCACCTCGGGTGCGTTGCTGCAGTGCTCGCGGGCAAACCCGCAGGCGTGAACGGCTCGACGTGTCTACACCCGATGGGGACGGCACCACGGCGAGCAGCGGGGGGTTGCGCTGGGGAGGGCGGGCCAGAGGCTCAGCGCATCGCAGAGCACGCGGCATCTGCAAGGCCGGCGGTGCAGGGCACAAACAGCACGACAAAGGCGTGAAAGCGCCAATGAGCAATGCAGGAAGGCCCATGGAACTCTACGGTCGTTGCCCCCGAGACTTTCGCCAGAAGTGTGCTTTTTTTTGGGGGGGGGGGGGCAGCTTTCATTCGCCATCTTGATTGGGGATTCGAACCAGCGACGACATTCAATGTACCCCCCCCCCCCCCCGCCTTGTATAAGCTACGCCAATGTACACAATTATTACGGTCCCTACGCCTACTGTAGCTTGGACAAGGGCGTGGCTTGCCCGCAATACATACAACTGCCGACACACATGTGCGCAGGCCCCATGCGCTGAAATTGGCAATTCAGGACCTATGAGATGCATCAGACTGGAAAAAAAAAATCTCCTGGTTCACCAGCAGGGGGCTACATGCGCTGAAATTGGCAAATGTGACGACAAACCCATGTCTTATGTGGCCGCGCTACCTTTAGTAGGTACTTTTTACTATTACTACGTAATTACGTACAAAATTAATACGGTCCCTACGCCTACTGTAGCTTGGACAAGGGCGTAGCTTGTACAAAGGGGGGGGGGGGGGGGGATTGGCGGGGGGGGGGGGGCAGATGAGGAGATGAGACCTGTCCGCAGTGGTTGGTGTCCATGAACCGAAAGATGTCGCGCAGGTCCCTGGCGTCGAGGCGGGGGGCCCTACAGGGCCCCCAGCGCAGCATGCCCGACACGCGGCACACGGAGCCCCGGTCCGAGGCACAGGCGCGCGGCGCCGGTTCCGTGGCGGAGGCCGCGCCGGCGCTGGCGGGCTCCGGTAGAGTGGGCGCCAGGACCTGCTGGTGCTGGGCCATGGTCTCGGTCTTGTGCGAACACCAGATGGACGTGGACTGGGGGATGGGCTCGGGGGTCGCCGGGGCCTCGGAGTTGGGGGAGGTCAGACCGGGGCTGTGCTTCGCGGGGGACTCGTCCCGATCGGCGAACGTGGGCCTGGCGTTCGTGTGGGTCGAGCACGGGAGGTGGTCGACGGGGGTGGCAGGGGTGAGGGGCGTGGACGGGGGAGGGTCGTGGCGGGCGGGGGCGGGGGCGGGGGGAGGGGTGGCGGGCGTGGGGTCGGTTGAGCAGAGGGGGATGGGGGTGAGCGCCGGGGTGGCCACCTCCGGGGCTGAGGCCGGGGAAGGGGCGGCCGGGAGAGGGTCGGCCGAGCCGAAGGGCCTGGGGGTCAGTGCCGGGGCGGCCTCGGGTGCGGTGGAGCTCGACGCCGCCGACACCGGCGTGGGCTCGGGCGAGGGGGCGGCGGCGGGGGAGTGGCCCGTGGCGCTGAGGTTCAGGGGCAGGCGGACCGGTGGTAGCCCGGCGGGCGTGGGCGGCAGCGTCCGCAGGGACGGGGGGGACGACGTCGCGGAGCCCGACGACTGCGAGCCCGCGGGCGAGCCCGCGGGGCGGCGGCGGAACTGCTCCCGGATCTGCGCGGCGTGGGTCGTGTTCAGCGCGGGGCTGGCGGAGGGCGGCGCGAACATCATCGGGTACAGCACCTTCTGGACGCGGCGGTTGCGGCTGGAGTAGCCGCCGCGGCGGATCTCCTGCTCGATCTCGTTGTCGAGGTCCGTCATGACGAGGTCGTGGTGGATGCTCTCCTCCGCGTCCCGGTCGGCCAGGACCGGGACGGTGGTCGCCAGCGCGTGCCGCATCCAGCTCCTGGGCTGGGCATCCCGCTGCGATGCTCCCGGCATGGCACCCACAACACGAATCTACGCGAGGGGGGGGTGGGACACCGGGGGATTGTACTGGGGGTTCGGGGGATCGGGGGGGGATGCTTGTGCCCACGCGCAGCGCGCTACTTTTGCGGCGAGCACATCTGGAGCATCTTACCTTTAAAACCCTCCCAAAATGGCCCCTCCAGAGAGAGAGGCCACAAACATTATTAAACACAGTGTTCGGAGTCCATCAGTATAATAGTGTTCATGGATGATACAAATTGCAATACGCCCGCCGCGCCACTAAGGCGGGGCAGGGCAAGGCTAAAGCAAATCGGTCTTGGTACTCTCGTCGGTTCACCATCCCCATGAGTGTTCCCCATTGCACGTGAGCAAGAAGCCGGTCATGACTGTTGGTGCTGTAGTTATGGTCTACGCAAGGGCCCCAGGGGACTAAGCTCGCCCCCCAGCCCTTTGTCTGAGGTATGCCTTGTTCAAGGTACAGGGGGTACACAAAACATATTCATTTGACAGCTAACTGTACCCCACCCCCGCCCCTTGTGTAACAGTGCACCGTTTGACCACAGGGTGAGAGTTCAAAGGTAAAAAAAAAAGCGGGTGGTCGCTGGGCAAGACAGTGCTTAAACAGGTAGTGTCAGAAAAGGTGCTGTTTGACCAAGGCAGAGTCGTTGCACACGCAGTTCTTGCGGGTGGGAACATGTTTCCCTCATGTGTGTACCACTTCTGATTCAATGGACACAGTTGTCACTGAAGATGATGGTGGGATGAGGTTGATGTTTGCGCCTTGTGTTGTCAAAGGCTGACTTTTGTGGTGAATGTAAGGAGTGCCCCAGATGTAACCAAACTCCAATCCCAAAGCTTGCCCTGTACCACCCATGCACACCATTGCTACTGCAATGGGTCCCCAATGCTAGGAAGCCTTGGATATCGACTGTGATCGTGCTGGGCTTAGGCGTTTGGCCTAAAATATTGCCCGGTGTGCCCGTGGCACTCACACGTCCTCAAGCCCTTAGTCAGGGCCAGGATGGGGGACCGCATCCCTTCCATGGGTGGGTAGGGTAGTTTAAGAACAACTCTACAACCTGCGCCCCCCCCTGCGATCTACCTCAAAAACCATTTGAGGATGAGACCATTTAGACCTTATCCTCAAAATCCCACCTTTTGGATCTCATCCTCAACAAAACAAAAATCAAACATCCGTCATACTTTGAGTAGCCGTGCATGCCTTCAATTATGTTGAACCGCATTCTGTCGACCACTACGCTCAACATTTAATTTCTTATGATTGGGGAATCAGCCTTTTTGCTTTACAGCACCCGAGGCAATGTGCTCATGTTGCATGGGACTTGCCCCTTCAACTACCCACTAAGTGAAGGTCATTTTGGGAGACTGACCCCATTTTACAAAGCCACCTGCCAAGAGGTGCTAGTGGGTAGCCAGGATTGGGATTGGGAGGCACCGTTTTCTTGTTTGTGTGCGCCTGCAGATGTTTTGGGTGTGGCAAAACACAATTTGGGTGGGAATGCAGCTCATAGACAACCGTGAAGGACTTTGGCACAGTTGTGAAAGGATGACATGCACTGGAAGGACCAGCACCAGCAAATGTAGTTTGCTGCTGTAAACCCGGATTTGCGGCCACTGCAAGTGTGATACCAGGAAGTTTATTGAATGCAGAAACAGTGGGTCACACAATCGGACAGCACGCGACACGCTTTTGATCCTCCGCTGTGTGCATACGGTGCACCGAAGTGGAGTGGGTCCACACTCTGCCATTGCCACGGCCATCTTCACTGGACATGCAAATTGTCTAATCATCTGTCATAAACCCCAAGCCCAACCGCCGTCGGTTGGAACTGCCACGGGCCATGCTCTAAGTGATGATGGTGTTCTATCCGGTGCCTTTTGGTGTGATCAATATTGAGCTGGGCAATGGAAAGCCAAAACCCTTTGAAATGAAAACCGCCCTGGGCATAGCAATTTCTCAGTTTCCAAATCCGCACAATCCCGATGCAAGTCCCCGTGAAAAGGACTCCCACACGTCAGCACCCCTAGCACAAGCCCAGGCAAAGGGGCCAATGCACAGCATGCACCAAAAGCACATTGAATGATTGCTCCATGCGTATCATGGTGACCAGTCGCCTCAGCTGGAATGCTCTCCTTGGGGACAGCAGCACTTCACACACTGAATAGAATGCTGATGCTGCCGCTGAGGGGCCCCTTTGACGCTGCTGCCATCACTACAGCCGCCGGATGTGACGATGGACTGTTGCAGCAGTTGTTACTTCGGCAGTATGGCCAATCCTACAACAGTCCCCTGTTGCGTCCACACTTCGGGGCTACTTTCGCTGGTGCTTCAGCACTGAGGAGCCATTTCGGAGCAGAGATGGAACATAACCGTCACAAACAGCACCGTGACTGTACCTTTCAAAAGAGCCCCCCCGCCCCCCCAACGGCCCTGCACAGGCACGTGCAAAACTCCACAAAATGAGCGGTTTACAAGGACGCCGTGCTCAGACGAGGACAGGTCTTGCTCATCAAAGTTTAAGGAGGTTGCTGAGCTCGCCCCCAGAAAATGGATTGTGACGGAGGAGGAGGGGTTGGGGACCGGGGGTGGGGGAGGCAGGGATTGCAAATCCGCACAGGATAGCACTGAAGATTCACGGTGCTCTCCAGCATAATGGCGTTGGTTTGAACCTTGGCCATAGGACTGCCTGCGCAACAGCGGGACGGCAGCAGAATACTTATAGCGGTCTTGAACTCCAGGGCCACCCCAATGTACATCAAGCGGCATTACCCCCTCTCCTCCGCAACAACCCTCGGGAGGGCCCTCACGACGGGCTCACGCACGCATGTCATTGTGCGAGGTCAGCCCCCGGGTATCCGGTGCAGAAGAGTGCGGCCATCACAAAGCGATGGTATCCTTGCCCTCCCCCAAACGGGACACGAAGGGGCATGAGGATGAACGCGGGGCGTTCGAGCAATCCAACTGCTGTCTCCTGCTGGGCCACACCGCCGTCAGGTGCCCACCGACCGTAGCAACGGGAAACAGGCGGCCCAGGACGTCGGGGAGGTGGGATACGTGTGATTAGAAAAAGCAGCGGTGGCCAAAGACCTGTCCTGCCCTGCCCTGCCCCGCCCTGCCCTGCCCTGCCCTGCCCTGCCCTGCCCCGCCCTGCCCTGCCCTGCCCCTGCCCTGCCCTGCCCTGCCCCGCCCCTGCCCCGCCCTGCCCTGCCCTGCCCCGCCCTGCCCTGCCCCGCCCTGCCCTGCCCCGCCCCGCCCTGCCCTGCCCTGCCCTGCCCTGCCCCGCCCTGCCCTGCCCTGCCCTGCCCTGCCCTGCCCTGCCCTGCCCTGCCCTGCCCTGCCCTGTCCTCCCCTGCCCAGTCCTGCCCTGCCCTGCCCTGTCCTCCCCTGCCCTGCCCTGCCCTGCCCTGCCCTGCCCTGTCCTCCCCTGCCAGAACCATCCTACCACTGTGGCGCATCCTCCTCCTTCCTGGCACCTGCCATTACTGCCTCACCACCGCTGCCCTCCAGTGGGCCAGGGCGGTCTCGGCCCCGCTGCTATGTCCCTAAATGCACAAAGGCCGTTGGTGCACAAAAAACAACAAAACAACCGCCGGCCCCCAGTCCGCTCGGACCTCAACAGAGCCCCGCCGGCGAATGACTGCTCTCAGGCATCCGCCACCCGTCGTCGGGTCGACCGTCGACTGCCGTCACTTCGGCGCCAACCGCCGTCAGTTCACGGAATCAGACCATCAAAAACCTCCGGCGGTCCCTAGCGACGGGAAACAAAGAGTGATACCATTGTTTTTCGGTCCAGACCAAGATGAGCTGGCGTATCCTGCTTTTTTTTTTTTAACTCGTGACCGAAGTTCCACCAAGTGTCCACTGAGAGTACACATAGCAGGTCATGGGTCAGTCAGTGACAGGGCCAACTTTGGGTATGGGTTTGGTATCCTGCTCACCAGATGGTACTCGAGGCAAACTTCTCAGAATCAATGTTCAGAGCTGTCCAGTTCTACAATGATCCCACAAATGACTGTGGTAGCGGGTCTGACACGTAGCGAGGATTAGCTGAGTCTGACACCCAGGGAATGGAGGTAAAAGAGAGCAATACCTCATTTCTCAAGAATAGCGCTGCTGATCTCCCTGATGCCATCATCACACGCGCGCCATCCACGTCGCATACCCTCCAACCGGCGTGGGCCACTGCACACTGTAATAAATGCAGCGTAACGTTCAGAGTCTTGTACTCGGTGCCTTGAGCTTCGCCGGTTGGGTCAAGCGAAGGCTGGGGTTATAGGACTGAAGCGAGGGCCAGAGCTAAGGGGGGGCGCACTCCACAAGGGCCGAAGGGAAGGCCGCAGTGCACCCCCGGTCAGATGTGGGGGAGAGAGGCAGCCCCAGCCCCCGGCGCCCTATTTACACGGCCGGTCAGCAGGTGCTGACTGGCACTGCTGCACCCGGAGGTACGTGACTGTCATGCAGTTGCCCGGGCAGCACCTTCTCACAGAGGAGACAAGGGAAGCGGGGGGACCTGTGGGGTAGTCCATGTGGGAGGGTAGGTCAGGTCAGGTCAGGTCGGGTATTGCCGGCCACCACAGGCAGCCTGCTATCAAGCGTCCGGCGGCAGAACGTCTGGCCGAAACACACACACTCCGCCTCGAGTGGGCCCTGCGCAAGGCCAGGCGTAAGGCAGTCCTTAGTAATGGTGAACCAAAAACGCGAGGCACACTGCCGACCGACCCCGCGAAACCAATACACACACACGATTGAAGCGAGACGAACAGGCGTGACAAACAGAGCACTGCACTGGTCGCTAATGAATCTCGTCAGGCCGTACGAACACACACACACACACACACACACACACACACACACACACACACACATTGAGAACCGCAAAACAAGAACAAAGCAAGAAAGGCGGCTGGAGAAAACTTCTCAGGAGCTGCAGAGCTATCCTCGACGTCTGTCGGTCTGCCAAAGAGTGCGCAATGCAACGGCATCAGACTGCAGACACAGCCCTTCACCAGACCGAAATAACTCAATGGAGGAGTAAGCGTCTTGCCCTACCAAAGCCATCTCATTGGTGGGGACCAGGCACGCACCGTGCTGCAGTTGATGCTCAGTCAAAGGGCTGCACACACACACACATTTAGAACCGCGAGACAAGAACAGAGCAAAGAAAAGCGGTTGAGAAACTCCTCAGGAACAGTAGAGCAGTCCTACACGTCTTTCGGTCTGGTAAAGAGGGCACAGCGCAAGTGCAAATGTTATTTGGAGGCCGAATTATACCAGGCTGCCCTCCCTCCAGACCTTAATTAATCGATGGAGGAGTTCGTGTTCACTACAGCCCAGGCAATCCACACACACGCGCGCGCGCGTGCGGACACACACACACACACGGCGCAGTCACTGGGGCGGTGCCTGCGACCGACGTCAATCATATCTTTGGCCGCCCGCGCATGGCCCCCACACCCTTCGCTGTGTTCAGTCCCTTGCAGCCCCCCACCAACTCCTCAGCCCTCCCCCCCCCCCTCACACATTCCGTTTGCCAGTGTTGACTGAGGCGGACCATTGGACTGTGGTCACCCCCTCTGATGGGCCAAGACGCACTGTCCCGCTTGCCCCCCTACCGACGGGGGGCGGCCTAGGGACGTCGAAGTGCCGTCAGAAGCAATGCCCCGCCCCGTCGTCCGCCTCAGGGCCACGGGTTGACGGAGATCAGAGCAGTGCCCCGTCCACTCTTCGCCCGGGCGTTCCACAGAAGGCTGGTTGGCTACTGTGTGCCTTGTGTTGTGTGCGACGTGCTTGTTGGTCGCGGTCACTTGTGGGGGGGGGGGGGGAGTTGCGGGGGGGTTGGCGTGACGCCCGGGTGGATTGCTGTCTGAAGCTGACGGGGCCTACTGGCCCCTCGCCACTTCCCCTTGTTCTTTCCTGGAACCCTTTCCCTCCGTAGGCAACGGTGCCCATGGGCCTCTCACCCCCCCAATGCCCTTGCTCTCCCGGTCTGGCCTATTCTCACCTCCCCACCCTCAATTCCTTTCCCTTGGGTTGTGCGAAAGTGGGGGGAAGGGGGGGGAATCCCCAAAAGCTCACCAAGAACTCGGGCAACCGTTGGCATCTGGCGGACAGAGCGTGAGGAAAAGACCAAGTCCCAAGCCCCTGGGGGCGCTGAGTCGGTCGTTGCTGCCCCCAAACACATTGACGGTGGCCGTGCAGGAGGGGGGCCTCAAATGGTCAGGTGTGCCGCCACGCACTCGAATCCAGCCGCACCTGCACCCCGGGACCTTCATTGCCATCAGGAGTTGGGGGGGATTGGGATGTGGGGCAGGTTCGCCGGCACTTCCGTTTGCCGCACTTGGTTGTGTCTGGCGGACACTGCCTCCGGTTGGGGCGGCCGATGCGCGGCGGTGCAGTGTTTCCGCTGCTCGTCGTCCATCGGGCCTCAGTCTGCGCGGACCGGACTCGCAGGCACACAGGCACCGGGGGGTCCCGGAAGAAAGCGCAAAAAGCACGAATACCCTGGGCCCCTTCCCCGAGCCCCTCCCCCACGCCTTCCCCTTCTGCAGTCCCCTGCAAGCGCTCTCGACAACAGCAAAACCACACGTCTTCGACTGCCCCACTTCCGCGCACTGCCCGGGGGCCAACACCGGAGCGTTGGCGTTGCCCCGGCCCCCACTTCTCCCGTTCTCCGCTGTTCAGGGCCGCGCAGGCGCGTCGTCTCTTGGCGCAGCATGACGCACTCGTCGCACCCGTTCGGGTCGTCGCGTCGACACGGGGGTGTAGGGCGACTACGACCTTTGTACGCGTCTCAGACCGCCCGGCGTTTGGGAGGGGGTTCCACTGCTCCGTCGCCCCCCACACCCCCGGGGGCCGCGGGCTCTGCCTTCGGGACACGCGGTGGGGGGGCCGCGGGCTTTGCCTTGGGGACACGCGGTGGACTGTCAGCCACGTCCGCGTCATCGATCACAATGGCGGCCTCGGCAGCCGCGACCGCCCTTCTATCATCACACGCCTTCAACCGCCGCAGCAGCAGCACCGCGTACTCAGCGTCGCGGCAGTGGTCCGCCACGTGCGACGGATCCCGAATCGCCTCCGTTTGCGCGCGCTTGTCCCACGACTGCAGGACCGGGCCGTGGGCCTCGTCGGACGGGTCGCACTGCACGCACGAGCGCGCGGCCCTCGCGTCCCGACCGCTGCCCGCGGACTCCCTCTGGGCGGGCCCGCTGGCGCCGCGGGCGGAGGTGCGGCGGTCGGGCGCTGGGCTCCGACCGTCGGATGCGGCGGAGGGATTGGGCTTGGGCTTCTTCTGAAAGCGGCCGCCAGCGATCGGAGGGGGGGGACGGTGTTTGCTGCCCCCCTCCACACACCCCTCGTCCCCACTGCCATCTCCTCGTCGTTTGAACAGTTCTCTGTCCGGCCACGGCAGCGCGTGCTGCAAAATGTCCATTTTGGGGTCTGCTCGGTACGCCTCCACGTACGACTCTTGGAGCAGGCACGCGTTGTCATCCTTCCCCGCGCGAAGCGCCTGATTCCGTCTGTCGGTATGGTGCGAAAGGTTCTGCAACCAATCGAGAGTGAACTTGTCTATGATCATGTGCGTGATCGGCACCCACGGGAGGTTTTTGTCTTTTCTGCCAGCCACCCATTTCCAGCCCAAGACAGTCCCACCCAGGCCTTCGATTTTGTCGGTCAAGTCCCGCGACCACTGCATGTCGTGATACTCGGAATCGATAATCACGAAGGTCTTGTTGCGGAAGCAGCCCGGACCCACCCGCCGCTTGGGAGTGGAGGGCGGTCTGTTGGCTTGCCGGGGGGGGTCCCGGCTTGCCTTAAGAGCCTTGTGGTGTGCTCGCTGAGTGTCGTAGCCGACCTCTTGCAAAATCGCCGTCGCTCGGCGCTCGGACAAGTCGGGGTACGCATTCATTAGATTTCCCAACTGCATTTGCTGCAAGGCCTTTCTGCTGTTGCTGCTGCTGCTGCTGTTGTTGCTGCTGCTGCTGCTGTTGTTGTTGTTGCTGCTGCTGCTGCTGTTGTTGTTGTTGCTGCTGCTGCTGCTGCTGCTGCTGTTGCTGTTGTTGTTGCTGTTGTTGTTGCTGTTGTTGTCGTTGTCGTTGTCGTTGCTGCTGCCGCTGCTGGCCTGCTGTTGCTGGAGGCCTGCTGCGGTTGCTTCCGTGGATGTTCCTCGTGGTGGCGGTGGCGGTGGCGGCAACACAGGGTCGAGCACGTCGGAATCGTTCTCCTCATCCGCGTCCACAACCACCACACTCTCCACATCGTCGAGGGCCTCTGCATGGGCCACCATGTCCTGCAGCCACTCCGGAAACGGCCCCGCGCCCGAGTCCGCCGGATGGGCCGCCTTGCCGGGCGCGGCGGCCGGGCCGCCCAGCGCGTAGTAGACGATCTGCGGCTGCATCTTGCCCTGGATGAGGAACTTGCACAGCGCCTCCCACGTCCCGCACACGGCCTTCACGTGCCGGTCGTCGAACTGCACCCACTTCCGGCGCCGCTCCGAGAAGAAGAACGCCACGAAGTGCCGCCCGTAGTACGCCACGAGCCCCTGCAGCGCCGCGGGGCCGACCCCGGGGGGTGCCGCGTCCCACAGGCGCCGCGCGTCGAAGCGGCACCGGAGGTTGCCCAGCACCTTCGCGATGTTCCGCCGGGTCGCCCGGTGGCTGTTCCACACGAGGTCCAGCACCAGCACCTTCGGCGCGGCGGTCAGGCGAGGCACCAGGTCCACCATCACGCCGCAGTCGTCGCACGTCTTCCGCTCGACGCCCACCGCCGACCGCAGCAGCTGCCCGAGCTCGCCCTCGGCCTCGTTTTCGATGAGGACCTGCGTGGGGATCTGCGTCGTGCACCGCCACACGTCGTGCGAGGCCCGCTCCGGGCACCCGGCGCAGCGGCGGTAGTACGTCAGGTGCACGCCGAACGTGGCGTGGATGACGCACGGCGGGTCGCACATGGCCACGCTGTGCCGGTCCAGCCCGGAGGTGGTGCAGTGCATGAGGTGCAGCATCAGCTCGAGCGTCTCCGCGGCGTCCGCCATCTCGCCGTGCTTGTACTTGTCGTGGTGCAGCATCGCCAGCACCCGCCGCACCACCGACGGGCTGATGGACGTCTCGTCGTCGGAGAACTTGTACGCCGTGAAAAGCGTGTGCAGCGCGCAGATGAGGCACTTGGTGTCGTCATCGCAGCTGTGGCCGCCCTGCGGCCCCCCTGCGGCATCCCTGTTCTCGGCCGTGGCCTCACCGCGTCTAACACACACCCTCTGGAAGGCCTCGTTGAAGGCGGGCAGGTGCCAGAGGCTCTGGAGGACGACGTTCAAGAAACAGTTGTTGGCCCCCCGCGGGTTCCGCAGGCCCTTCGACGTGTCGCGTGCGCTGTCGGACCCGGAGGTATCCTCATCCTGGCTCATAGAAGCCCTGGAGAAAACATAACAGGCACAATGAGGGCGCGCCGGCCCTGAACACAGGCGACAGCGGTAGTGCTCCCCTGCCCGCAGGCGAAGGCCGTGGTAATCCCGTGTGCCAGGGCTCGGAGCAGGTCTGTGCAGCCTGCTTTGCAGCCCTTTTGGCCGCTGGCTTTGCTGGCTTATGCTTGGTGGGTATATTCAATTGTTTGGGAATCCGCTCATCCTCATAAATGTCACGTGTAAGGTGCAACTTTCCATCAAACACATGACCCTGTCCCCAAATATGGATCATACATTTGTGTCTGAATGGCAAAAGGACAAACACAGACACATACAACATGAACAATCTCAGGAGAGGAGCTTACAGAATGTTGCAACCTTGCATTGTCAAATTGTTTAAGAAACCGGGAAGTAACCGGGAGGGGGGGCATTGCAAAGGGGGGACTCTCCAGTGGGGGGGGGGGGATCATGGCAAAACAACCATCAAGTGGGATGTCGAACATACCGAAAGGACCCCGTTGTCTATTGAGAAACAGCCTCTTCCACACCACCTGCAAGGCCGCTATCTGTAGCGGCTCAGAATCCGTGTCACTATCTGCCATCAACAGGGCCCTCTCAGCATTCAACCTGTCAATAGGACCAACATCCACGGCAAAATGGTGTGCAAACCCAAATGTTCTGCATAAACGCGGACAATTGCACTGCCATGAATCAATAGGACCAACATCCACGGCAAAATGGTGCGCAAACCCAAATGTTCTGCATAAACGCGGACAAATGCACTGCCATGAATGCACAGACGGCATCTACCAACCAACACACCAATACAGGTGGCTGGAACCGCTATCAGGGGGAGTCCTTGTGCCCAGCGCACAGGAGTTGCACGCACCTTTTTGAAGCGATTATCGCGGGAACAGCAAGATTATTCCTCCCCCACCCACCACACACACCCCCCAAAAAACACACTAGGCTAGGCAGCTATACTGTGGACAACGGGCTGCTTGACAAACGAGGGCTCGGGTTTCTTTTTGTTCATCACTGGTTTTGCACAGACATAGCACCAAAAGCTGAAACTCAATGCAATAGCAAACTACATCAGTGCTCGGCGGCGTGATGTTGTTGAAATACAGCCAGTGCGTAGCCACAGCGAACTGGGTGGGTGGGCGGGCTGACCACAGAGTTCGCCAAAAAACAAAAATAAATTCACTGCAATAAGATACAACACAAGGGTGCAAAATGTGCATTATCGCAAAACAACCCTTTCAGCAGAGCATGAAAGGGCATTTTTGCACAGACATAGCACCAAAAGCTGAAACTCAATGCAATAGCAAACTACATCAGTGCTCTTCCCCTCAGTTCCCTGGACATCAACACTATAGGCCCTGGAACAGTCTAGATAGTAATATAGCCTGTAAGATACACAAAACACTCAGACCATCAAAAAACTGGCACCTTTGTACTCGATATAATGCAGATTGTTGATTAATATATCCCAGCGGCATTGGGCCTCGTATGCAGCCAGTTCCACACATTTCCTAGAAAAATAGGGCAGTCGCGAAACTGGGTCTGCAGGTTGATAAGCAGACGGGACATACGCCGAGTGGAGTATGACCCCCGAGCGCCGGAGGAGCATGACAACCGCTCGCAAAATACAGTTTTGCTTCCGCAACGGCGCCCGCGCACGCAAATTGACTGCAGCCCAAATGGCAGCAACATTATCCTGGAGCATAAGCACCTGGGGGATCCTTCTGCGCACAGCGACCTTAAGCATCATCCAGACCCCGTATAGCTCTGCTACCCGCTAGTTATCAACCCACCGGGGGCAAACAAGGGCCCGTGCACCCCCCGCAGGATCAAAAATTCCAATCCGATACAATGTGGCCCCCGACCGAGACAGGAACTCAGCGGCGTCTACCGAAATCCACTTAATAAACAACAAGTCCTTCACAAAACAGTCAGGGGCACGGAAAGGCGGAGTGGCGACAAACATGGCAGACACACGTGACACCCGGGCTTTCTTGGGGATTCTCTTGGACGGCGAGGTGATTGTTCCCACGGTCGTCGGCCCACCAGGTGCATCCTTTGCGTTACTGGGCCCCGGTCCCGAGGTGGCAGGTTCGGCTCGCGTCCGCTTCGTGGTTGCTGCGCCTTCGGCTCCATACGGTAGGTCGATGTCATCCATGGCTGCCAAGTGGGCCCCGTCGTCGGCGTCTGAACCGTCCGACCTCCAGCCATCGAGGCGTCTTCCCGCTGCAAGAGACATGGGCCATAACGACCTGGCTGTGCGCGCAGTGCCCTCAATGAACTGCCACCGCCCGACCTCTCCCTCCACCAGCGCTGGCCTGGGCAGGTGCTCACCGGTCCAGGGGCTATCTTCCCAAGTAGCCACGTAACGACGGGCAGACTTAACGGATCTCCACCTCCCCCATGCGAGTAACTCTTGGACAGTTGCCCCATGTCGGATAAGTAACGTCGCTCCAAGTCTCCTCCAACAGTGCCAGCGCAAGTGGTCGTACTGGCCTGCCCCGAGTAGCCTGACCATCGATGCTCGGAGAACTTTCGCGCCCCCCTTGACCAACGGCTGGAAAGGCTTACGCCCGAGCCTGAGGGCTGCTGCTCTCGCGAAACCCATGAGCTTGACGACATAAGTACTGGCCAGCCTGGTGATCCAGCACCTACGCGTCTTTTTATCGAAGTATGAAATCGTGGCCGTGGTGGGGTCCAGGTCTTGCACCCGGATCGATGCGGATTCACTGATTCGCAAACAGAATGTTGTCGCCAAGATCGCTGACGTGCAGACCAGAAGGTCCTCGTCCGATTCGGCAGCCTGTGCCATGGTCCAGACTGCTGCCCGTGAGCCCCAACCCCTCGCCCGAAATTTGCCGCAGCGGTCCTTGGCGCGAACAGCCCTCCAAACAGCCCTGGGGACAAAGTTATTTGCGATTCGTATCTCTTCAAGCATTCGGCAGGCTGATATGGCTTGGCGCATGTCCGAGGAGGTGAGTTGGCTCCTAAAAAGTTCCGGGATTTAGTGTTTGAGGATTTGAGTGGAGGAGTGCCCCGGGGAGCGTAATGACCTCTGTCGGATGTTTCGTAAGTGTCTCTCATAGACGTCCAAAGTCGAGGATGCCCACGACTGCAGGAAAACCGACCACCAGGTGACCGATCTTGAGTCCTCACGCGCCCCCACGAACTGGTCGAACCATCTCAAAAGTTCTGTAGACCCCTGGCAACCATCCCTGGACAGGTCTGGTGCTAGCGGCGCCTCCACCGCCCCCAGTCATTTTTTCGACTTCCCTTTGCCACAGAGCCACTCCCAATGGCGCCCGCCACACTTATCGCCGTCTCCTGGGGGGTGTTTGTCAGTGCGCCACTCTCGCCCATTGTTGGCAATCAGGAACTCGGTGCCGTCTCGCACGACGAATTTGAACTTGCCCCTGTAGTACGTTTCCTCATCAGACTCAGAACCACTGGCAGACGAACTCTCCGTAGAACTGCTCCTGGATCTCCTGGGCTTGCGCGACTTCTTGCCTTTGTGGGATGAGGAGGAGGACCTGTTGCGCCGAGCTTTGTGTCTCGATGTCGATCGACGTCTTCGATGTCCACGTCCCTTGTGGTAGCGCTTTTCGTACTCCTGGTACTTAGTGATAAGTAGTCTCCACAGGTCGTTCACAGGGACAGAGGGGTCCTCCAGGATCTCTTCATCCACGGCCTTGGTCAGCAGCTGGCAGCGGTCTGTCATCCATTCCGGAATCGCCGGCTCCTGTAAGAATTCTTCGATCAATCCAGCAGTGAGAGCCCCCTTCAGGTAGTCTGTCTTGGCAGACTTTGACTTGGACTGGGCAGTCGTCTGGGCATCCAATTTTCGGCGAAGATCAGCAATTTCCTCATGCAAAAATTCGACTGCGTGCGGAGCCCCCGCCGGGGCGCCGCCTCCCACTTGGGTACCAACTGGCTTGAAGTTTCATGGCCACACAATCGTATCTCACGGAAGCCACGTCCTCCCACGCCACTACCAAGTCGAGCATCCGTTCCGGTTCGAGACCCACTTGTAAAAGAGTAGCCATTCCTGCCAGCATCTCTGGCACGTTTTTACCCTCTTTTTGCCATTCCATTGTCAATGCCGATGCCCTCTTAGCAAGATAATCCCCTTGAATCCTCTTGATCCAATGTTGGAGCCCAGTTTCCGCGAATGCCCTCAGCTTGACTATCTCAGGATCCACCTCATCCACTGGCCTCTTTTTATCTAGTACCGGTGTCTTAGACTCTGGCATCTGACCACAGAGTTCGCCAAAAAACAAAAATAAATTCACTGCAATAAGATACAACACAGGGGTGCAAACTGTGCATTATAGCAAAACAACCCTTTCAGCAGAGCATGAAAGGGCATTTTTTTTCCCAGACCAAGGTGAGCTGGCGTACCCTGTTCATCATATGGTACTCGAGAACTTCTCGGAATCAAAGTTCAGAGCTATCCGGTGCTATGATGATCCCACAAATGATCTGGCACGTAGTGAGGATTAGCTCAGTCTGAAACCAGGTTATGCAGTGGGAGAGTGCCACGCCTGTAGGCTGCCCGGTGTGCATGTCATGGGTGTTGCCAACATTATGAGCACATGTCAACGCTTGCAAACCCTTGGGGTTCCAACAACGGTGAATACTTGTCCAAAATTTTTGGCACTTTTCCACACTTGCGGACAGTTCATGTTCCAACAGTTGGGCACACAACAGTTGTTGACACTGGTTGAAAGATTGTGCTCCAAGCAACCTAGGTTGTGCACCTGGCCAGCTGGATCCTCCTTTGGAACGCGACTTAGCATTAACAACCCACAACCTCTGTGCCATCCTTGCCAGTGGCCCTGCTCTCGAAGAGGAAAGGACACAAAAGTCAAGATCCAAGAAAGTGTGCCTAGGCTGCCAGTGGCGTTATTTAGGTTGTGGGATGGGATGGGACGGGCTTTTTCTGGAACAAAGGTGGCGTCAAGTTGCTACAGCATCCTATGGATAGCAATGATGAGGGCGAGTCAATGAAGGGAAATCATCGTTTTTTGTAACACAACCATTAATTGGGACAAGAGGGTTTGCTAGCATTTTTTTTGAAAATGGTAGCAAACAACCCAATCAAACACATATCCCTATTTTGCATGCAAAGTGGTGAATTATGTTTCTCACAAACCAATCACACCACCTACACTACCACACTATCTCACTGCTAGTGGTTGCCTGCCGTGGTGTCCCCCTTCATATCCCCCTGAATGGGTGGTTCTCTGAACACAAAGCTGGGTTTGCTGCAAATGCTGTAAGCTCAATGAGCAAAACAGACTATGTCGGCGGCACATGCCTTGCCATTGAAGCCGAAGAACATCTCAGTGTACTCCTACATGCCATAAGAACTGCAATGGGCTAGTGGTAGGTGGCGGTACAAAAATGAAACAGACGGAAATGAAGCCGATGGGGTGAGCCCCTCCCAAAGGGAATGGAAACCGTATCGGGGGGGTGGGGTGCGTGACAAGGGTTCAAAATACCCTTGAGACTCATTCAAGAAGCCCTTTGCCCTACCATGGTTGCAACCAGCCAAATGCGAAAGCAGGACTATGGACTTCAAAGAAAACGCAACCAAACAAAAAGGCCAGTGGGGTTGGGCCCCTGTGAGGGCATAGACCAAATATCAATGGTACGCATCCAATTGAATCACCCCCAAGACAACAGCCAGAGTGGTTTTTTTGTTGTTGACACCAGACTGAGTTCAAGCCATCCGGCCTACGGTGTGTGTGGGCACTGAGGCCCGGAGAATATGTACAGCATGAATTGGGTAACCTACGGCTTCATGCGGACGAGGCATGTCTCTGTGCTGGGGACGCTGTGGAGGGGGGGGGGGGGGGGGGCAATTCGTAGCTACTGCACACGTTATGCAGTGGTGTAGGCTGCCACGGCTTTGTCAAGCCCACCAAATTCAGATCAGAGGAGAGGATCAAGACAACAGCCAGAGTTTTGCACGAAGGGACGCAGGGAGGAAGGGAGGCAAGGGACTCCTCCTCCAAGTCATATGCCCGAAAGAAAAGCCTCGAACGCCCAAGGCGCCCTCATGAAAAAATTCGCAAAATTACTTCCCAACCTGGGCAGAATTGGAACAGGAGGAGGGTTGTTGGGCCACAAGAAATGGACAATGGTGCTTTCGGGCTCTTCTGGAGAAGACACAAACCAAGGCAACCTGCACAAACTGTAATGTGTGCGTAAGCGCAGCGTCCCCATCTCTTGGGACCAAGGAGACAAATCTCCGTGGTGGGGAAGGAAAACTTCTCGCGTACACTTGACTAAGGGGGTTGGCACCTCTGCTTGATTGGGGGGTTAGGAGCTTGGGCACCATAGCAATACCTCCCACCGATTCCTCCAAAGATGCACAAGCCACCATTTGCCCACACCGTTTCTATTTCTCCATGAAGCGGGGCGCGGCACGGGTGGATATAACGGCAAGATGGAGTTCCCAAATGTGGGTGCTAGCCAGATGAAGGTTGTTGAAATTGAAGGGAATAGGCAACACTCACATGCGCAAGCACCCGCGCGCAAGGGAAATAGGGGAAACAAGGGGCAACCTTCTCACCCCTCACGCCCTTTTTTGCTACAACTATCTTCTTGCCCCCCCACCCCACACACACAGTGTGCCCCCCCCTCAGGATCTCCCATTTTCTTGGGGGTTGCTTAAGAAGAGCTGGTGTGAGCGGCTGCTTGTGTGCGCCGTGCAAAAAGGCGTCAGTTGATCGTCTCTGGCGGTGGACTCCGTGTGTGGAGAGCGAGCAAGGGGGAATGGGGGTCAGAGAAATCAATAACAAAGACGCCGACACTGGCATTGCAACGGGAATCCTCAGAAGAGCGCAGTGCGCTATTCTAGTTGGAAGAGTCAGTTTCACCGAAGAGCGAGGATGATCTCTCGCTATCTTGGTGGACACTCGCTTGTTGCAGCTCTGCGGCCATGCATTGTGCATTTTGGTCAGTAATTTTCCTTGAAGCTGAGGCAAGGCTATGGTGAGTGTCTACCGCATATGGGGGAGAATCCTTTGGTGTTTAGTTCAACCATCAGGGCTTGGACATTAGCAACGGTGATTGGCCCATGATGCTCACTTGCCGAGCAAGACTCGCCTCAGGGGAGGTGCACATTGAGCAATGCAAATGGCTAACCTTCTCATTGGAGCTTCATCCGACTTGGGGAGTGCCAAGGTGGGGATCCCCCACCAGGCCCCTGCGTCTGATTCCGTTGTATGGGCCATATGCTCCCCACCCCGCCACCCTAGTGGGCTATTCTTGCTGCAAGTGCAGGGGTGGATGTGGAAGTGCATAGAGTGGACTAAATGGGGGGGACTAGTCACGAAATCTTAATCACACCTCCACCCCACACCCCACATCAATCATTGTGATAGTGTCCCCACCCGCAGAGCACCTCTGCTTGTGCATGACCTTTTCCCTTTGCGCATCCCACCGTGTCCCACCGTCCCTTTGCGCATAGCTGTCCAGAATGCCCTCTCCTAGTATGTCCGTTATTGCCGTCTATCAAAGGATCCAAGTAAAACGCAATCCAACCGGGATCTAATTGGGGAGTGTTCGGGGAGGGGGCCATAAAGCACCGGATACAAAGCTCGCATATACCCCTTGTCATAGGCATATGATCATCGCCACAACTCTGTGCTGTTTTTTTTGCCTTGCCGCACCGCAGCGCACCGGGGGGGGGGGGGGAGCAAATGCTAGAACAGCCCCCGGTAGTATCCATGGCACACCACAAATGGACAGCAAAGAGTCCCAAGCAATTCTTGCGGCAGCTTGCCCACCCCACCTCCAAAACCCCCAACTTGACTCCGTGTCACGACCAACTACAGCTTGTTTCGGCGGTCTTGGTGCGCTTCCATCCTCTCCATCCTCGCATCCATCTTCTCAAGTTGCTTCATCGACATAGATCGAGAACAAGAGAACAACACAAAGAAAGTACAATGCAATAACAAAAGCACAGACAACAAACAAAACGAAGCAAGATTGGCGAGAACACAGGGATAAAAGAGGAGATCAGCAGAAACCACCAACATCCACCAGAGATTTTTTCCCCAAAATTCCAACTTGACCATGCTAAGGCTTTGAAGGGGTGGGTTGGTGCGACCTAACACTCATTCGGGGAATGTTTGCCCGGCGCGCGCCCGGCGCGCTACTTTTCTATTAACTATCCCGACTTCAGCCCCAGATTTACCCTCCCATGGAGAAGCCCCCCAAGTAGACCACATTGCACTGCACACCTTCCCTACAAAGCACGTTACAAAATAAAGCAATATCTGTGACTTCAACCACTCCAACTGTCATTTGTAGTGTAATTAACAAACAACATTGATCCCACAAGTGTGGGTGTCAATACATTCATTACAATAGTGCTCCTTACATTCATCACAAACTGCGACGGTGGAGCGCCTTTGGCAACACAAAACACACACTTCCGCCTCATCCTCTGCCTCATCTTGCGTGGCGGCCGAGTTGCTTTGGTCAGTTTCCTCAATAGCACCGGAAGGTTGGGGCCCAAAAGAGGGCGGAAATGCTACGTCACCCCTGCATTCTCGGGGGTCCCCAACAAAGGAGACAAAATCAGAAGTCAAAACCTACGCTAGGGGTCACCATGATGCTCCTAGTATCTCAAAGTGTGGGTCTCTAGTACAGCCAGGCGCCCAAATAGCTGCACTGTGCTAAGCGCGCCCCCTTAGCGCACCCCCTAAAAGGCCACTAGAGGGGCACGGGTCCAAAAAGATGCCCGGCGCGCGCCCGGTGCGCTAACGTTCCCCCATTGTTAGCCGCCACCCTCTCATCTATCGCCAAAATCCTCTCACCCATAACCTTCAGCTGCTTTGCCTGCATACAAAGAGAACAAGAGAACAACAAGAAGGAAGACAAACTCAACACGAAGAGCACCGACAACATGCCAAAATGAGGACAGAACAGAGAGAACAGTGCGAGAAAAAGCGGAAACTAGTAGGACCCACAAGAGATCTTTTTTGCGTAATTCCGACTTGACCGAGCCAAGGGTTTGAAGAGATGTAGGAGCCTTGGTGGTGGTGTGGCAAGTTTGGTTGGAAACACCCTGCCTATCAATGAAGGAGCTCCAAAAGACAGGGGGCACGGTAAACAAGCACAGTGGAACCGTAGGAAGTAGGGATGATGGAAGTGGAAGAAGGTGGACACCCCCAAAACCACCCCTTCAATATGGGGTTCTCAAATCTTAAGCACCATAGTGCTGTGACACAACCCGTAGGACAGTCAAGGACTCAACGGCATAGCGGCATGTTTGAAAACCACAAAACAGCATTTTATTGGGCTAGCTATAGAAAAACTTAAAATATATGCATCCACACAGTGCCTTGCGGTGCATGTAGTTGCTTTTGTACTCCCTGCCGGTACTTGAAGGTCACCAATTGGCTCCCTCCCTCTCTCCCTTCCTCCCTCCTTACTTCTCATTTAGTTTGGAGACATGTCTATGACCCAAAACCGACCTCCATCGAAATGGGCCGCCCCTATCAGTCGGTTAAGGTGTGCTGGCACGAGTCTAATTGCCCAGCCCCTAGGTTTACAAACGTCGTTGGGGGCAGATTTTCATGGGACAGCCCTAAAAAAGTAAGTTCATAAGTTCTGGTTTCCCCTAAATTTCTTAAATACCACTCACCCTCCCATCACTTATGGGCGCAGCGCTCCAGCCGGCCATTGTGCAAATTGCTCCAGCAGTCTATTGTGCAAATTGTGTTGGTTTTCTGTTAGCTACCTATCTACTTGTTGCAGCAGTGTTCAGTCCTGCAGCCATCCGCACTTTCCTCTTCCATGCTGAGTTGCCCTGCCACTGCTTTTCCTCAAGGGGTGAAATATAGAGGGTTCTTTTTCTTTTGAACATGTGCAGGGTTTTCTTTATCCTCAAAGTCTCATTCTAACCAGCAAACGAATTCCTACGGCACAGAAATTCTGTGTCCAGCTCAGGCAACGGTACTTGAAATCTTACTGGTTGACGGGCACCTCCCACCTAGCCACAAAAGTCAATCCCCAGTCAGTTCAGCCTCTTGGGTCAAAACTCAGCCATTTGTGCATAGACTTTCCTTTCATTATTGGTCCTCTTTATTCCCGATGATACAGCCATAACCTTTTTTACTAGTCTTCCTCCGCATCCCAAGAAGCAGCCAGGCGAACAAATTGCGGGATTAGCATTCATTCCACCCTCCTACAGCCAGTTTCAATTTTTTGATTTCGAAATTGGAGCCCACGATGGTGCTTATAAAGCTCGCTTGCATATCATTTCACGTTATGTTGGGCGGCAGACTGCTACTGACACCCGAAAAGATTGACACGATGTGTGTGGTTTGCCTTCCAGACAGGCACAACTACAGCTACATGACATGGCAGCCCTCTGGGGGGCCACTGGCACAGCCTTAACGTCAGCCATCAGGACGCCCACTGCCCTAGTGCTGTACCCAGGCTTGTATTCAACTTGCTGCTTCCATCCAATCAAATGAGTGCATGCTGTGGGTGAGGATGACTACGTCAGGACCATTATCAAAGCTTAAATACATCGGGCAATGTTAGCTGCAAAGGGATAACCCGCAAAATGTCTTGCGCAGTAGCTGATCGTGATGAAAGAAAAGCAGAAAAGAGTTTGTTCCCTAAGCATTCACACACTGTCCAAGGCCCTTGGTAGTGAGCAAGCAGGCAGTCGGCAACTCTTCATGAGCTTAGGAAACTGTGCAAAGTAGTGATAGACACAGCACCATCCCAATGGACATGTTTGGCCTTTGTGGCTTTTGATGTGTATAGTTTCATAGTGTCATGCAGACTCACCGCACACTGCCCTCTTCAGAGCAGCGACCCCTTTGAGCGTGTTCCTCTTGTGGAAGGGTGGCGCCCCATCACTGTCTCGTCACCGTCTCTCATCTTGTTTGACAAACCCACAGCAGGTGTCTACCCCATCGTGAGGAATGGAGAACAAACTCGGCCACCCATTCACAGGCAGTGGGCTACCGCATTGCTGTCCATTCCATGGCACTTCAGTGCAATCCCAGGGTACGTGATCCCCGGCCCAAGGATGCATTAGAAGAGAGGAGGGGGGGAAGGGGGTCTGGAATGCAAACGTTTGTGTACCAACAATGGCCCAAATCAATATTTCCTTTTGTGAATTTCATTTTTTCCCACTGCAAAATGTGGGTCTGGGGGGGCGGGGGGTCCTCCTATGGTTGTCAGCCGTTCTCGTACATCCTTGCCCCAGCACCTCTTCAAAGATTCGACGAGGTCCCCAATCAATTGGATCCGCACGCCCCACGTCTGTTGGGCAAACCGTAGCTTTCTGCACAGCGGTGACAGTGGACCCTCCCCATGCGCCGCTGCTGACCAGGGAAGGTGATGCACAGAGAGACAAGGCAGACGACAGCGGCTTGCCTCAACACCTCCAATGCAGGACCGCATTGAATTAGGTCGGACAAATATATAAATACATACACCTCCCGTATCCTGGCCATAAATCGACGATGGGCGACACCCTCCAGCATCACTCGGGCATTCCAACAGTACTGCAAGTTTCACGCGGCAGAGCCGCGGCACACATTGTCCGAAATGTCCAGCAATGCGCCGTCAGGCGCCACCACCGATGGGGTTTCAGGTCAGGATCGCGCCTCCTGTATCCTGGACAAGCGGGGGGGGGGGGGTTTACCTCTGACGAAAGGGAAGTGGAGGGGGCCGCAGGCTGGATCATCACCAGCAGCTGGTGGTTACCCTCAACCCAGGTCCCCAGACCAGATGTTTGCGTCGCTCCCTCCGACCTCAGATGTTCAGCCAGCCCCACCATAGACGGCACTACAACACACCTATCACTCACACACTCTTGGCGCACTTTGCACTCAAGCCCAACGTGCGGGGGGGGGGGGGGGGGGAGGAGAGTGGGGGGGCTGGGGGTCTCTTCCTCTGGTAACTGCCACTGAGCCCAAATGTAGTGTCATGAAATGGCACAACACAGTGCTCCGATGCGCAACAACTCAACTGATCCAGTGAAACTGTTTGTGAGTCGGTCAACATCTTGCCAATTGATGTGATGATGAATACTTTGCTCCGACGAAAACGTGCGCATCGGTGCGGCCTGCAAAATGCTGACCACTGCAACGGCGGCACTCATGTGCTTCTCGGGATGCACCAGAATGCGCCTGAGCGCACTGAGCGGACGATACCAAATGCACTGCAGTTCCGCCACCGAAAACCCCAGGCAAATCCACTGCAAGACCGCGCTGGTTCAGGGCTCGTAGACCGGGGGCTTCGCCTTCCCCTTCTTGCGGGGTTTGATGGGCTTAATGAAATAGAAGTAGTCCGGGCCTTGCTGCACAACCCGGGCCCCCATCCCCTGTGCCTGCGCCTTCTGCGCCTCTGATATGGGAATGACCAAGTCGCAGGCGTGGGCTATGCAGGACTCAGCAATGGCCAGCACCTCCGGGAGCTTCTTGAAGGCCTTGGCCGTGACAAACTCCACATCGAAGGCCCATTTCCGGCACAACTCGACCACGTTCTCGTTGAGGATGTGGTACTGCGGCAGCCCGAATGCTTCCTTCAGGCCCTCCATCATGCGCGTCTTCTTGCCCTTGCTCTCCACCGCGTACACGGGCCTCGAAGGGTCGAGCGCCGCGATGAAGAAGCTCGGCAGCCCAGACCCGGAGCCGAGGTCCAAGACAGGGCCGGACAGCACACGCTCTGCGATCTGCAGCGAGTCCTGCATGTGGAACGGCAGCTTGTCATAGGCGTTCTTGGAGTACACGTTGGTGTGGCTGTTGTACGCCCGCAGCTCCGCCTCGAACACTTTCAAGGCCTTGGCTGCGACCTCTGGGTTTTGAAACTGCTGCAGGTCAATGCCACCTGCTGGAGGCACAGGAGGGACTGCAGCGGACTGGGGGTCCATGGCTGCCTTGGTCGTGTGCAGCCTGAAGGGCCAGACACCTGTGCGGTGGGCCCGCACTGGTACAAGTACTCCGCCAGGGGCCCGATGCCCGGCATAGGCGTGGGGGAGAGTCATGGCAGCCCAACCCCAGGCTGCCTGATCACCAGTATTGTGCATGAGAATCACCAACAGCATCAACACAGCCCCGAAACCACCGAAGAAGATCACCAAAGCCCTCGAATGCAGCGGCGGACTATCATCTTTTGGCAAATCCAGTGCAGCAGGGGCTGCGGCCAACAGCCACTGACTTTGAGACATGGCTGTGGACTCGAAAAAAGTACTACAAATGATGCAAACGGGATATACCTCCAGAAATTAGCATCTCAGCACTCAGCAAGCTCATTGGGAAAGCAAACAGAAGAAATTTCAGCACTCGAGCATAACGGAAGTTTCCGCATAGCACCTGTTATTGGGGTGACTGTAATAGAACCAAATGCAAAATCACTCACCACGCAAAACCCCGTATGCAAACGGCAAAAGCTGTTGAAAAATTGACGAAATCATGCACCTGTGGTCTTTGAACAAAGCCCCTCAGGACTGAAAGCCTGGGACTTATGACCCAGTGACAGAGATATACAACGGGAGTGCCAAAAGACACAACATCAGAGGGAAATCAATTCGGCACATCCATGTTACAAGTATAGTCATGTATTCAACTAAAAGCTCACATGCTGCACAGCACATTTTGATGTGCCGCATTTTCCACAAACTTGGCGAAAAACAGGCGATGCGATACCCTCAAACAAACTTGGACTGAATAGCTCCTCTTCAAACCCCACAAGAGGCACAACAGCCTCTACTTTTCAAGCATGATGGCCCCTGCACTCTCCTACTCAGGCCTTGGCAGCCACTATCGGCCTGGAATGCAAAAAAAAAAAAAAAAACTTTATCCACCCAGAGTAATCTCCTATTTGCATCCATGTCCTTACCCCCCCCCCCTTGTGCAAGCATGGCCGCGTACCCAAAAGTCCAGGCAAAACAACGGTTCAACACCCACCCCGTGCTTAGACAAGGCCATGCATGCGCGTGACGCATATATCCGCAAAGCACGCGCGAGCCTCAAACCTTACACAGCATGGAACAATGCACAAGCAACTTTCTAAATATTGCCTATCCTTATTCACTGTCAGGGGCATCAGGTGCCGTGGAATACAATCCCTTTCCAACCTTCCACCTCATCTTGAACAATTGCACATGCTTCCCTTTCGGAGCTGGTTTTTGGGCAGGTTTCGCGGCAGGTTGAGGGAATGACAATTTTAGTCATAGCTGAAATTCACATCAAAACAAACAGCACGGGGTTGCAAGGTGTGGTAAAATGTCGTTATGAGCAGAATGCACAATCACAGACATGAATGAGTCCCTCTTTCCCTCTACAAGTGCGTCACAAACACCCAATCCTCCATTCAGGACCACAAAAAACAGCGGTCCCAAAAATCCTAAAAACAGCGGTTCAATGCCCACCCCATTCTTAGCCATAAACCAACGATGGCCGTCACCCCGGTATCCCGCCGGCAGGAAATCACTGTTCTCTTGTTCCGGATACGCGGCGAAGCGGCAACCACAGATTGTCCAAACACGGCGGAGCCGCGCCCACCCCGTGCTTAGACAAGGCCGTGCTTGGCCATAGAACGACGATGGCCGTCACCCTTCAGACCCGTTTGACCCGTCGTGCGCCTCTGTTAAAGAAACTGTCCCTCCTCCTGCCAACAACACACAAATATCTCTTCATCTCTGAAAATCATGACCTCGCAAGAGCGCCAAGAAATGCATCACAACACAATCCATCTGAAGAATCGATGGTGGACCATGAGGTATTGCCAACACCAAAATACATGGGCCTTGCACATACCCAAATGGCAATTCCAGTCATAGAGGGACACATGCGCACCGCGTGCATTGAACGTTGCACCTCGTGCGCACCGCATGCTTCTTTAGAGTACCTGCATTCTATGGCAGATTTTCAGGCGAGCAGGGACGCGGTGGCTTCAGGGCTTCACATACAACAACGGAGGCCTCCACTCCATCCTCCTCACCAATATCATGGTGGTTGTAGCTGCCTGCCAGGGGGGCTGGGGGCATGGGCTACCTCCTGTGCACGGCCCGGCGCCCAAGAGGGTGCCCCACCAAGCCGGTGAGGCACTCATTTCGCAACGTTTCGTGTTTCAGTATAGGTTAACCAACTAAAGGGATGCCCAAACTTGCTATGTGGTCGTTCCGTATCGTTTCGCGTTTCAGTTCACTAAGTGACGGTTGCCCAGTCCCGTTCTTTGGTTGTTTCGTGTTGATTTGGGGATAGGTACCTATCGTTTTGCCATAGGTAGCTATCGCTTGGCACCCCTCGTTAGCCACTCACCCAGGCTAAGCACCGGCACCCAAACTTGGGCTGCAAAGAACCGCAAGGTCGCCCCCCCGTGGTGTGGTATATGCCAGACCCGCAGCTAGTGACCACAGAGTTGTAAATGGGATGATGCACAGGACGGAGCAATGCGAAAGGGATCACTAATTGTTTTGAATCCGAGTTGTCGTCATTGTTACCCCTTTCCACAAGGGCTGGGCCCACCTTGGGGCACACATCCCCCTGCTTGTGGCTGGGGGCATATATCTTCATTCTTGGCATGAAACACAACGTCCCTGGGAGATATGTGGCATCCATAATGGATCGGATGGACGTTTGTACAGACCCGCAGCTGGTGACCCAGATGCTGGGCACCGTCAAGACTATGCATGGCCTTGCACTACATTGTCACACCACTTGGTGATCAAGCACACAATGGCATGGCAGCAAAGCCCCCCCCCCCCCCCCGAGGCAGCCCTCAAACCGTAGGGGCTGTCACCTAACAAACCTGAGCCCGCGCAAACTGTTTCAAGGAATCCATCAGCATCCGGCCTATGCCTTTCCTGCGGCAGTGCTTGAGCACTGCAAGTGCAGCCACCTCAAGGCATGAGTGCACCATGTGTAGACGGACGGTTGCAGCAGTCACTCCCATAGAAACGGCTTGGGAGAAATCCCATCAGGGATCTTCGTTCAGGCACGTCTCAAGGACACATGGGTCATGCTGAGTGCTAGGACCTGAAGTGGGCCCAGCCGGGACCGCAGGCAACCATTCTTGCGGGAACGGGATCTGGCAGATGACACCATGACACCATGACCGCCATGTGTGGCCCCTTGGCCTGGGGACAAAGAGCCATAACCCACACAGTGCAATGTGTGGCCCCTTTGCCTACGGATAGGGATCCACAACCCGCACACCAATCCATTCTTTCCTCTATCCCTCATTCTTCACACATGTCACTGGTGCAGTCGCCCGAGCCCCAAACTTTCACCTCGGGACAATCTCCCCGTCTTCTTTAATGTCCACATCTTCCCCCAAATTTGTCCTCTGGAGACCCTTTTATCCCCTGTATTACGGGTGTTTGGATGTTACCAGGCCATTGTCTAGTGGCAAGCCCCTAGTGTGTGGGTTAGACACCAAAAACGGTTTTGTGTACCTTCCATCGGTCTTCAATTTCGGGCCGTGCAGTGCTCTAGTAGCACACTCGGATGCTGATGGGCGTGGTAGTTGCCGCTGCATTTCTTGGCATCAGATTACTACCACATTGCTTTGTGGGACAATCATAGCATTGGGCAGCTTTGATCCTTGCTTCGGAGAGTTTTTTGGAGTGCCATCTGGTGCAACGGCTTCGCCAGCTTTCCATGGCCTGGACCCGCCACAAAAGATTTGGGCCTCTTTAGTAAATTTCATTTGTTCCCAGAGGAAAATTTTCTGATGCTGGTGGGCGAGGGACTTGGTCGGCCGCGGCTGGCCAGGGCCCCAAATGACCCCCCCCCCCCCCCCTCTCTGCGGGAGTGGTCGGTAAGCAGTGGCGTGGATGGTACATCACACTCTGATTGCGGCAATCATCAGAGAGAGAACTGTCCGTGTTTTGGAATCGGGTGCCACACCTGTGCCCCCAGTGCCATCCCATGTACCTCTATGCTCTGTGCCTCCAGAGCTGTTTGCCACCAACACCTACACGGCCGACTCCGCAGCTGTCAACAATTATCTGCTGCGCCCTCATGCCTGCCACAGCCATCGCACGGAGGTACTGGTGTTCCACTTGGTGATAGGAACGTCGGCCAGGAGTTTGGTGCTGCGCAGGGGATTCCCTTCAACATGCCAAACCACAATACCCCCGGCGGAGCCAGCAGCAGTGGCATCGCACCTGGAGCAACCGCAGCAGCACGCAGGCGTGATCAAGATGCTACGAAGGGTGGCACGTTGATTGAGGGAGCGGATGCTGGGCCGTCATGCAACCAGTATTGGCTGGAATGGCCGCGTGACTGATGGCCTGCCGAAAAGCTTCATGCAGTTGCGGTCCCAAGGAGGTCCAAGATGCGTGCCCAAAGGGGGAAGAGGCGGACTGTTGCCGAAAAGCTTTGTGCAGTTGCGGTCCCAAGGAGGTCCAAGACGCGCGCCCAGAGGGGGATCAGGTGGACTGTTTCCGATTTTATGGGGCCAACAACCACACTTGGGCGGACAGCAGTAATATCCACAAAGTGCAGCCCCTAGAGTTTGAGTCAGCTAAGACCACCAAGGCCCAATCTGGGGTGGTCAAAGCACTAGAGTGTGCCAAGGTGGCACACGCGGCAGCCCAAGCAAAGCGTGGAGCGTCTTCTCAACAGCAGCATGTCCAAGGTCCACACACCAGAAGCCGCAGCCTTGTCAGGTACGATACAGCAAAGCTAGAGTCTGACAAGGAAATGCGCGAGTTGAGGGCGTTTTGCAGACTGCACTTCGCAAAAGAACTGTGGAAGGTTTCCCCATTCCTAATATTGCCTGGTGCCCAAGGATGGCGAAGGAGCTGTGCAAACCGCTACATTTAGCCATCATCGTATTTTGCAGGTGCCTGATGGATAATAGCACCCTCCTCGTCCTAAATCTTCCTTGCGGTGTCATATTTGGTCGGGTTGTACCTACAAAATCACATGGCACGTAAGCAATGGTAGTGGCGTGCGTTTTCAGTTTCAATCGCTCGGATGCAAAAAAATGAATAAAAGGGTCGGTTATGTTGTTAAAACATTGCTCAAATTTTCACGTGCACTCGGTATCTTGCCCCTTTTAATTGGCGAGCATGGCCCTGCTGGTCAAGTGAAGGAGGCCAATACTCGGGGTCCAAGCACAATGTGCGCCGCCACATTGGTCCCCGCACCCTCTCAGTAGAGCACATGATGTACTGCCTGATATCCTACTGATCATTCTCAGTGCTGGAGGCAGCGGTGTTCACTTTGTCCACCTACCGAAATAGATGGCCACAATACGGGGCACAACCAGCGACCGCAGCATTGTTGCAAAAAACACGTCGTGAGACCCCTGTTTTGTATGCAATAATGATTTACGACAGTCCAATCATGACTTCTGTCGGAGCCAAAAAAAAAAAAGAACATGTGAAAGGAACCACCCCTTGTGTGCACCATCATGCAACCTCCATTTGGCCACAACTTTCAATTGACGAGAATTGAGGCTGAGCTGTGGCAGCCTCTGGTCTTTTCAACTTCCCTTGGTGATGTGGGATAAAATTCTGAATACTCACTCCTCGTGCTTCTGAGTTTTCACGACCACTGCGTTCTGTGCATCCGCAAGGGTTGTTTGTCAAATTGGCGTGTAATACTGCAAAATCTTGCGAAAGCACCTAGACGCAATGTCAATACACGTCAAACCTGCAAGATCTTGCACGACAAGGCCAAAAGTCCAAATGCATTTCAGTGGATGCGAAGCCTTGCTGTTGAAGTTTATGCCTAATGCCCAAATTACACCTAACATACTCCTTGCTACCATGCTCCCGTCCCATCCCCGCGCTGGAAGCACCGGTTTATTTCCCATACCCCCCAATAAAGAGGCAACGTGTGCATGACAACCACCGGACGAGTCACCCTCCCTTCCCAAATTTGCGTACACAAGCCATACACCAGACTACAGCAACGATAGAGATAGGACTGCCAGAGTCAATGGGCGCCGAGAATTGTATGTTGGGCCAACTCGGCACTCTTTCGGGTGGGGCCCAGTCCAGAAGCCGCGACGCCCCCCCTGCTGCACCTCCCGTTGTTGCACCACCAACTCCTGCCGCCTCAAGCGCCGTGTGCTCACCCACATTGTGGGTGAGGAGAATAGCCATCAGTCAGCCCACCGCAGTGCAGTTCCCTGCACGTGCCTTTTGGTGTCTTGTTCGCTGGCATTGGAAGCCCTCCAGTTGCCGCGGCGCATCGTCTCATTGTCTGATGCCGGTGCGATCAGGGCGCCGGTGCGCACGGGGGACGTCTCCTCGCTTTTGTACGCGACCCCCCCCCCAGTAGAAGTGGGCCAGAGGCCCCCTGGGGCCTCAATATGGTCAGGTTGCAGTGTCCTCATTAGGCTCTGGCGGCGCCTGCCCCACGACTGTCATCGCCTTCTGTCCATCTTGCCAACTCGTGGCGCGTCCGTTGAGTGTCCGGCGAACTGGTGTTCATCCCTCGACCCTACCTCCGCCGGCCGCATTAGCTGTCCTGGCTCTACTGGGTTAGGTGTACATGCTGGTCAGGGGTCACTCCCTCCCCGTGCTGCTATAGTAGCTGGCCCCATCTGGCCACACTTGGTCGGGCGTTGTGGGGGCCTTAGGTTGAAAAACCCAGTGGGTACAGGTCCGGTTAAAGTTAGTGCACACACAACACACAACATTCAGGGGGGGGGGGATACCACATGCAGTTCACTGGGGGTGGGGCCAATGCAGTCTGTGGCGGCCGCTGTCTGAGCGGGAGCGCACCTGGCGCCAGCCGTGTTGGCGCCGGTTCCCAGAGGCCCCCTGGGGGGGGGGGGGGGGCATTGGAGGGGGTTAAGGGAGGAGCGGGGGGGGGGTCGGGAAGGTCACAATTTTGATCCATTTTTGACTGATTTTCGGTCCCAAAACGATAAGGCATTTTGTGACTTTGGAGGGGCCAAAATGGCTTGCAATGGGCTCAAAAAGGGTTCATTTCACTTGTTTGTGCACCCCAAATGGTCTAGGATCATTTTTGGAAAAACACATTTTTGACCCATTTTTTGTCCCAAAACAGCCCATTTTCAAGGCATTTTGGGATTTTAGGAGGGCCAAAACGGGCCACCATGAGCTCAAACCGCGCCGAAAACACTTGTTTTGGCATTCCATGCAGTCCAGGATCATTTTTGAAAAAAGTCTTTTTTTGCACCCTCTGGACCCTATTGACCCATTTTGGCACCCACCTCTTTGGGCTACCTCTTGCAGATTGCCGCAGCCCACTGGGCCTAGGTACGGGGGTCTAGGCGTCAGTGAGGGCAATTTTGAGGGGTGGAAACCACTAAAAGTGGGTAGTTGCGGGTGCATTAGGTGCGCTCGAAATTGCGTTTTGAGCCACGTAGCCCAAGATATGGTTTTGGTTTGGGGCTATCGGCGGCCAATGTGCACAAATTTTGGGGCTTTTGGGGGCCTTTTGGGGGCGGTTCGCGGACATATTGTGGAGTTAGAGGGCCCTAGAGGGCCCTTCGGCACTGGGAAGTCTAGCTGCATGTGTAGAGTAGCCACTATTTCCCTTCTTTTGGCCGTTGTCAGCAAGTTCTAGGGCGGTTTTGGGCAAAAAAGGGCTGGTTTTGGCCCTGAATTGCGGATTTTGAAATGGAGGTCCGGCACTTGCGACGCCCGTTCCTGGCCGCCACCGTTGAGTGTCAAGCTCATACTTTGTGTGGTTGTCCCTCACACCCATAGGTAGCATCCACCACAGTTTTGGCCGAATCCGAAGCACCACGACGGAGCAGTGATTTTTCCCCATTTCGCATGTGCTTGCTGCTTGCTTGCAACTTGCTTGCTTGCCAAACCGCTTAGGTCCACCCTAGACACTAAAGAGGGTTATAAAACCAAGATTGGTTCCACCAGCTCGGTGACCCTAACCCTAGCCCTAACCCTAGCCCAAGCTCTCACCCTAGGCTAGAGTTAGAGTGAGTGTTGGGGTCCAAAATGGAGAGCAATGATGTGGCAAAAGTAGCCATGAACGAAATTTGGGGGATCTCGCTCAGCCCAATCAACATGGCTAGCATGGCCAAACCAGTCTACTGCAAAGGTTAGGGTTAGAACCCAGGTCCCGGTTGGTCTGCCGTGGAGCCATTGCTTTTGTTTTTCTGGGATACACGCCTAACCCTCCAATGGGGGGTGCAAGCTCTTACCCAAACAGGCCAAGAAACATTCGATGGCCGTTGAATGCGGTGAGCTCAACGCAACATTTGCCCTCGTTTGAGGTGTGCTGCAGTGCAGCAGGTCAAAAAATGAACTGAGGTTTGTGGCGATGACCATATGCCTGTGATGCGGGGGGATATGTGAGCTCTGTACGCGGGTTCAATTCCCACCAGCCCCTTATTTTTTCTGTTGCCAAAGTTATCCTTAGCCATGGGGGGGGGGGGGGGATTGGGTTCGTCCCACACTGCCGCACACATGACATTACCATCTTGACGTAGACTGTGGCAAGTACCTTGCAATACATACACTTGTGAGTGTCTGTTTTTTTTCGGTACATACTTGTTGCATACAAAGTGGTTCTTGATGAGTCATCACCTGTTTTTGTGGAGGCCCATGTGCCATCTTCTTCCTATCATTTTTGTTTGCTGCCTTGAACAGGCTCCGCCGTTCACAACCTAGGGTAGGGTTACAGCAGTCTCACTTGATGGGGTTTTCATTCATTCCGAAGTCAGAGTTTGTTCCATAATGCATATTGGTTGCGCATGGCGACCAAAATGTCTGCAGGTTTTTCTCTATGGAATCAAATTTTCGCAATGGTATTAAGGGGTTGGGGAAGTACAACGGATAAGGCACCTGACTGTGGATGTGTTCGCCTAGGAAGACGCAAGCCGCGGGTTCAATTCCCACCAGCCCCTTATTTTTTCTGTTGCCAAAGTTATCCTTAGCCGTGGGTGGGGGGATCGGGTTTGTCCAACACTGCCACACACATGACATTGCCATCGCGACATCGACTCTAGCAGGCACCTTGCAATACTTACACTTTGTGAGTGTCTATTTTTTTTCGGGGGGAACCAGGCGTACAACGGCGGCCAAAAAGCTGTGGCCCGACTGATGCAAATGAAGCACGCAGTAGCTGCACAAGGAATGAGGCAAGGGGGGCCTCATGTGGACCCAACACTTTGCTCCAGCCGCGCCTGCCTTCACGCGGCCTTCATTGCCTTCTCAGTTCCTTGCGTGTGCGACTGGCCAGTAATTGTTCAATTGGCCCATTGTGCTGCCCCCTATCCTCCCTGGCTTGGGCAAGGGACAAGGGCTTCTTGGTTCAGGGCTTGGCGCAGGGTCATGCTGCTCTACCATCTGAGCTTGGTCGTGGAGTACATGCTTTGCTCCATGTTCAGTCGCTCTGCTGTTGGGGGGGGGGGGGGGTGCAAGGGGCGTTGGGCATGCAGCATATCAAATCGAGGGGGGGGGGGGGCACAAGACTGGAGGTGGCCGAGTTCCAGTGTTGCGTGCACATAACATAGTCTGGAAGGGTTTCGGACAATGTACAAGCAAACTGAACTGGTTGACCAGCCCAAGTGCTCCGGCCCTCCATGACCCAGCCCATCAGACAGCATCATCACAAAAGGGCACCTCCGCTGGGATTGTCTTCCACGTCGCAGTGGCTGCACAATACCGGTGGATTTGAGCTACATACAGATCATCCTCATCGTCGCGGTCCACCTGCCCGAGCACTATGATGTCATCATTTACACAAACCATTGAGCCCCAATCATTCATGAGAGGCACTGGAGCAAGAGACGACCATGTCTTTGAACTTGGGTCATAAACGTGCACAGTCTTTCTGCCTCCCTTATCATGCCCAAGAACCACTGCCTTCCCCTGCCAAGCTACGGCCTCAGCGCCTCCCCTAAAAAATCTCCTGCGAGGTGCCCAGCCACTTTGCTTATGCACTTCCCACCTTGACTCAGAGATTGTCCCCGCAAAATGTGCAACGGATGTTGAAGCGACGGTGCCATCGCGGCGGAAGCACAGCCACTGCCCTTGTAAAATGCATGATGCAACTATATATTGTTTGGAATCGGACAGTGACCAGTAACGCCGGGTACCAGACAAGAGGGACAACGATTGGATCACAGGTTTCAACGACACATCATATCCCGCCACGATGAGATACTCGCCTACGACACAGAGTGTGCAGTTCTCCGATCTATCGAACAAGACAATGGGGAGGGTGGCAATGTGACTCCATATCCCGTTGGCCAGATCATACCGCTCAACGTCTGTAATATAATAGCCATCAAACTCGAGGCCACCCCCCTCATGGCCAGCAGCAACGTAAATGTATCCCTCACTAGTGCAGTATGCCGCTGGGCACCAGTTCGCTGTCACTGGGTGGCACATCCATTCCCCTGTGTGAACAGCGTATGTGGCAATCTCCTCGCCGAGACTTCCCAGTATGACCAAGAAGGGCCTCCCACGCAAGGCGTTGATCAGCACCTCCACACTGTAGAATTGGGCCTCTCGAAGAAGGCTCTTCCGTTGCTGCAAGTCCGAAGGTTGAAATAGGCTCCCTTCTCTCAAATAGCCCAGCACAGTGGGGAACCACTGGGGATCCCTGTCAATGAACGAGTAGCCGTCGTTGTCCGCCTCGGTGGGGAAATCCGTGGAGAACAGGACGGATAACATATGAGGTGCTTCCCTCTGAAGCACCTCCAACGTGGTATGGAATCGCAACCCTCCGACATCTAAATACTGACATTGGGCTTGTTGCTGGTTGATCACCTCTGCCTCAGCAGCGGCACTTGCGAACTTCTGTTTGTCTTGCAACAGACTTAGCTCCTTGGATTCCACGGCTACTGAGAGGGATGTCAATGAGGCAAAGCAGCGGTCGAAGAGTACGTCCTTGAACACATGTCCACAGGCTTGATCCATGTGGAGAAGGTGTCAGAGGAAGTGAGTCAAAAGAACATGTCTTTCATTTCGGGGGGGCTGCGGCAACGCGGATGGCAACATCAACTGTAATCTTATTGATAGGAGATGTGGTGAAGGCTGATGGTGAGACAATGCTCAAATAGCCCTCCCCCTTGCGCAATGACGGGCAAAAAGCCCCCATCTGCCCAAGGGGTGGGGTGGGGTGTGTGCTATCAAGGCTAAGTGAGTATGCCGGTTGGTACTTTTGTGTACGTACTTGTTTACCTTTTGACGATGTGGGGTGGGGTGGGGTGAGGTGGGGGGGCATTGGAGAAGCCGGTCATTGCGCACGGGGGCTACTGTGCGAGAGGCAATTGCTTTCATCAGACCTTCTTCCCGCAAAGTTGCTGAGTTGCATGTGGACAAGTAAAGTATCTTTTACAAGCCTTCACAACTCCATGCCCCAGCCCCCTGCAGCCCCCCTTGTCCAGGGTCCGGGGACCTCGATGGACTGCACTTCTGGGGACAACAGAACATCACCGATCCCACAAATGTGGGATCGGTGATAAAATAGGGTTTCATACAACAACAACCAGATGCTTCAACCAATAGTCTGGCCCATGAGGGTACTGTGGTAAAGCACAACATACAAGGTAAGGTTGGTAACATCTATGGTTTTGTGAACAACCACCGCAGAAACCCATTGTGGTTGTGGTGTGGGGGCGCACAGGTCAAAGAGCACTCCGCACATGCACGTCTTGGTATGCATATGCAGCAATGTTTGGCAGCTCTTACAACTGATGCTATCATACAGCTCTCATCAATAGGCTCATTGTTCATGATGGGCCGCGTTCTGTCGGCCAATGACAGCTGGTCTTCATTCCACAACATCACCCCCCTTGATACCATTAGGCCCTTGCACAGGGCTGGCACCCAGCTTGCCAAGCCTCAATGGGTCACAGTCAGGTGGTTGATCCTGCCCTAGATGGTTGGCGTGGATAAACTACGCCAAAAATCAAGCTTATTGACCCCACTGTGGCTCAGCCAGTACAAGCTCTGTAACATTGCCTGTGATGGTGGTGGTGATTATGGGGGGGGGGGGGGCTGATGAGAAGGGCAGTACCACTGAGAAAGGGGCGCTTAGTCTCATTAATTCAGACTTTTATTTTAACCTGATTAATCCTAATGGCTGGTCAATAGCCAAACTAAGCCTACAGAGTCTACAAAGATCAGAAAACCATAAGGAGATAGACGGTCTACAAGGTCTACAGAGGTCTACAGTTCAACAGGTACAGCCCTTTAGAGGGCTGGTCTACAGCGAAAAAATGCCATTTTGGGGCTGTTGAGCCGACCGTGCACAGGTGACAGGGTCTCCAGAGATGTTTAGGGTATACAGTGCCACACAATGTGACGTGTAGGCCATGGTCCACAGGTCTACAGCCATCCCTCTGGCATCCCTCAATGCTACCAATGAGCACTGTAGCTCCTCCCACTAGAGTCGTTTGCAACTCATTTTCCGCTATCTGCAATGCACTGAGCCTCTTTGCTGCTTCGTTGCTAAGCACTCTGACTGCCATATCTCCCACTTACGCTCTGGCAACTTTCCCCTTCCCTTTTGGGCACTTTCAAATGCAGCCGTCCTGATTTCAACATTGTGCGTTGGCTGTCTTGGAACTCGGTTAGAAACTCGGCAAATTGCTTGGAGACGAACTATGCCCAGAACGCACATATTTGAATCCAGCAGACCAACAATGAGAAAAATGGTTTTGCCCCCTGATTTACCTGCTTCTTTAGGCCCAGTGTGCATCCCGTGCCATCCAGATCATGTGCCCTTGGTCAGAGGTCAAGGACAAGAAAACTTGCCTCTGCAATAGCAATTGCAGACCCTTCTACCTACTACCGATGACCTTTGGCCAAGTTCTTGCACTGCGTGCGCACTGCGTGCACACTGCGTGCATACTGTGCACGCAAAGGCTGAGATACTCACCCAAGAATACCTGTCACCTGTCTAGTAGCACGGCGAAGCAGCAAAGCCCACATGAGAACAGCGAAACTGCCTTCAAACTTGGCAATCAACTGTCGTGATAAACAAGCCACTCAGCCTTGTAAAGTACAACTATGCCCTTGAACTCCGCTAGCCGCGGGACCTCGCCGACTTCTCCAGCCCTCAGCCTGACATAGGCTTTCAAGTTAGACACGATAAGTCTCATCCATTGCGGCTGGGGTCGTTCGAGGGCCTTGTTCAACTCCAGTATACACAGGGGAGGGAGGGTCGGACCTGCCTTGACTGATGCCCTGGCCAGCTGCTCGCGTAACTGCTGAATTTCTCTGGCTTATTCAGCAATCCTCTCCTCTGCTGAGGCGTGAGGCTAATGGGAGTCGGAAGGTGGTTGCATGTCATGCCCGTCCATGGCACTCATTGAAAACAAATTGACAGAAAAACTGCCTTAGTAAGGAGGTGCAGGTTGTTGAAAATGGGCAAAAATGGTTGATAATTCAAATATGCCACATCCTAAATGCTTAGGAAGCTAAAAAAAAACCCTGGTACGGAACCAAAAACTTGTGAAAAGGGGCCAAAACTAGGGTTCGAGTATTTGCCGACATCCAAAACTTCGCACTGCGTGCGCACTGCGTGCATGGCATTCCCACAAGGCTATGGTACTTCCAATGGGACTCCCACGAAATACATAATTGCCTCCCCAGTAGAGTCTCAAAAATACTACTCCGAGGCTATGGAGAGAGGAAATGAGAAATCATGAGTGGCTTACCCCTGGAATCCACCGGCGATCCCCCAAACGAAGTGGGAAATCATGAGCGGCTTACCCATGGAATCCACCGGCGATCCTCCAAACGTAACCAGCATGTTTCAGATGAACGTTGAGAGCGCACATGCTGACATTGCACGAATAAATATCTATCTACACACTGCACACAGGCATGCGCCCGCTATAGGGAATATTCCGGCACACACTAGGAGAGTACTCCGGAGAGCAGACTACAGTCCTTCGATGGTAGCTGGTGCCTAGAGCAGCGCCCTCGCCGGGGACAAATGAGCGAATGTGGCAACAAAATTCATCAGCTGTACAGTGAAGGAGATCAATAGTCAGTCACAGATATTTATATCTAATGATGGACAATATGATCTGCCCGTTCTGGTGTCAGTCCCACTTGTTGCCTACCTATGTGTGGCCTTGTGTAACTGTAGTTTGCTGCTTTTTTTTGTGAGCTGGCGTACTCTGCTCATCATATGGTACTTGAGACAACGTCTTGAAATCAAGGTTCAGGGCTGTCCGGTGCTACGGTGTTCCCACAAATGACTGTGGTAGCGGATCTGACACCTTGTGTAGCTGTAGTTTGCTGTAGTATAACACAGCTATGTCTTGTCAACGTACTTGAACCATGCAACAACAACACCCCACTTGCCCTTTGAGGTGTTTTTGTGTTGTATGGTTGGAAACCGGAATCTCTGTGGGCGGGATTTTGAACCTTGGCCTTGACCATCATCATCAAAAAGAGACCTTTGCATGCAGTGCTCATGAACAGAATAGGTATGAAAAATATCTAAAACCCTCCACAGTGCTCATGAGAAATCTTTGATGCGCAATCTAACGGAGGGTTGTTGCATGAGCATTGTGGACAACTTTGGCAATAGTCACTAGATACCCACCACCCGAAAACCACCACATGCAACGACAAAACATCTTTGAACCCTGATGCCTTCAAGACTGCGCTACACTGTGTTGTTCAAAGAATCGAATCACAAGTTCAAGGCATAGCTATGCCCATGCATGCACTCGCTCGAAGTCTTAAAACAACATAAAGTACAAATAGAACAGCGTTTATCATACTGCGCCTTCATAGCGAGCGAGCGAAGTCCACAATGGCTTTGCGGTGGTCAAAAAAGTCCAACGTGTCCATAGCGTAGCATGAGTGGAGGATACCCTCCTATGACGTAGGTTGTTGCCGAACACAAATCCATCTCTGGGGTGGAGAGGAGGAACCTCGCCGCACGACCCCCATGGGGACCCCTCTGTCACTGCAGTCCTGGCGTAGGTGGCCTGCCCACCCAAACCTGCAAACTCCTGCCCCACAATGTACTGGTGAGCTGGGGGCTGAGGCGGGACGGAGCGCGTTGAGGCATTTGTCCGACGTCAATTACCGGCAAACTTCATGTATACAAGGCTGTATACATGCGGTTGTTTATATGCAGAGAGGCAGCGGACTCGCAAAGTGCCAAAACGCACAGTTTCTGTTGCAGCAGGCACAGGCCCAATGCACAGGCTCTCCCATGGTGATGTGCAGCTTACGGCAGGGATTCAGGATTCAGACCAAAGTACGCCCCTTGCACATTGGTGTGCGCGGGACTAATCACGTGTCGCGAGTAACGTCGTTTGGAATGGAAAGCGCAAGTCAGACACAACAATACCCCACAAAAACAATCATGCGGGTCTTGTGTAAGCTCATGTGTGACCTGACATGGAAATGACATGTTGTGCTGGTAAAGAAGTCTGAATCTAGCGAGGTGCCAGTCCGCAAGAGAGAAGCACTCTCATCAGTACTGACCCCTGTTCCCAGATTCAAAGAAGGCTCAACAGAGCGACCTGAGCGAGGGACCCGAACTGCCCCCCCAACTGGCCTGCACGAGCCGTAGGCCCACGCATCCAGGCCCGCAGGACCTCCTGTGGGAAAAAAGGCCGCAAGCAGGTCACAAAGCGCTCCACACATGCACGTCTCGGTATGCATATGCGGCAATGTTCGGCCGTTCGAAAACATTTCATATGGACGCGGCTTTGCTGTTGTCCTTGCTCTTGAACCTATTTTGTCAGCACTATGTGCCTTCATGTTACTGTACAGGTAAGGCGCTCATGGGTAAGTCAGGTCAGGTCATTGCACCTTGCTGCTCAGCTGATACAAGATGATCAAGTGCAACTGGTGTCCCGCTGTCCCAAGAGGAAGTGGTGGGGATTTGGCAGGGGTGTGGTGTATGGGAAGGTGAACTCAGGGTGAATCATCTGTCATTGGAGACCCGATCTCAGGGTCAGTATCAGGATAGCGCGGGGAGCTACTATCAGTGCTTGGTGTTCGGAATGCACGACGCGGGCGTGGGGCGGGGGTATCCATGGGTTGAAGTTCCACAGAGTCCCATAGACCACCATCCAGACTCCTTTCAGACTGTTGAGAAGTGGGTGATGACTGGTTGACATGCTGACGTTCAGGTGTTGATCCAATGCAAAGTGTAACTGCTGAGCTGCACGAGGCAACTTCACTGTGATCTGACGTGACTTCATTCCTGAGGGGGGATTCAAGGGGCTGTGGTGCCACTGCAGAGGGCTCAAAAAGACAGTGGGCAAGATCAGAGTCCAGGCATTCATCCAGAAGGTGAGGGCCATAAGGGCGAGGCTGCAGTGCTGGGGTCACAGAATTGGGGTGTCCAGGTCCCTAATTTCCAGAGACCCAGGTACTGCCGGGGCTCTATGCAGGGTAACCCCCCCCCCCCCCTTGCGCAAGCACCAGCCAGGTTAGGAAAGTGACGGTCAGACCGGGTCCGGGTGCTTAGACAAGGCGGTGTAACCGCGGGACGCGCAGTACCAAAAGAAAGCATGTCCCAAAAACCTGCCCATACCTCACCCTGAGCACAATAGTTGCAACAGGGCCCTAGAACACAATGTGTGGGCAAATTTCAACTAGTTCTGGAGTTCCTCACTGCCCATCAGGGGCATCAGGAGCTTGTAAATTGTGCATGTGAAGGGTGAGGAATTTGCTTGGTGTCCTTCAGGTTTTTGGTCTTTTCAATCACCCATGAAGCAAACAGTTCCTCCATCTCAATATTCATTTTTTTGTTCACCTGTTGCTTGTCACATGCCTGAGACCCAAGCAGAATGTCGTTATGAGCAGGAGGACTCATCAAAGGCATGAAACAGCCCCTCTTTCCCTCTACAATCGGCACACAATTACACTTTGCCTACTTTCTGGCCGTAAAAGCCGTGGTCAGAAAATTCGGCAAAAGTGACGGTCAGACCGGGTCCTGGTGCTTAGACAAGGCTGTGCTTGCGCAAGGGGGGGGGGGGGGTAGGAGTGCATGGGAGCTCAAATGAAATGACGGGCCTTTCAGGCACAGATGGTGAATGATAAGTAGGTGAGCTTAAGCGTCCTTGCTCCGCTCGCGTATCAGCTTGGGCATTTCCTTCAATGACAATGACAGTGTGACTAGGAACCTTGACCCACCTCAGCGTGAGGGTGGAGTCATCGATGAGCTGTAGGAGGGCAAAACGGCTGGCGGCTCTCCCACAGTAGTGAACGATTAACCCGACGGTGCACAAGGTAGGGGGAAAAAAGGGCGGAGGGGTTGGGAAAGAAACTGTTCCTAAAGCACCTCCCTGTGTCCAGTGCTCCTCTGCGGCACACACAGCATAAACTACATGAGGTCCCGTACCTGCCCTGCGGTCCATATATATAGACGAAGTATAGCTTGAATTTCGCGCATGAGCTTATTTGTTTGGATGTTTGTTCTTTCGCAGAGACTTCACTGGCTGCTTCCCCTGCCGGCATCCTTTTGAGTTTCTCCAACAATAACGTGCCTACTTTATGAGACACATCCTGCTCATGGAGAGCCACAAGAGCAGAGTACGCCTGTGTGTGTGACTGTGGTGAAGCGCCGTGCGTGGCAAGGAATTTCCATGCTTGAGAGGGGACATATGTCGAAGTTGAGGAGAGTAGATGAGGTAGCACTGGTGGGGCCTCAACAGTTTGCGGTGAACGTTTGTAATTCAGTGCTTCCTAGTGCTTCCTGTCCGAAGATAACGTGGGTCTAAACTCAATTCGGATTACTGCGAACTGACTGTCTGGACAAAGGGATTGTCTGCAAGGAAAGCAGGATTACACCGGATACGAGGGTGAACAGAATGGAAAACAGGCGGCTCACACGCAGTAATAACTGCCTTGTGATCAGACTTGCAAAGAAAAGTGGTGAAAACTTTAGAAAGATGGCCTTTTAAGGATTGAGAAACACGAATGCGGTCAAGCCACCTCAATGAGCGGTCTGGGTCTGGAAGGTCATCATTACCTGTATACCCAAAGGTATAACCTTTGGGGCCTTTCTGTTTCAACGCTGGGTGAGAGGAGTGAACCTCAGCCCAGGAGTCAACCAGACCTAGTTGATCAACAGCCGCAATCTCAGCGTCACAAGCTGCAAGGAGAGCATTCTTCTTTTCAATGGCAGGTCGGTTAGTGTCCCGGGCTGGCACAATCAGTGAATTGTGATCTGCCAGCATGACTGTGTGTCCAGAGAGCATCTCGGCCCAGGTAAAGTTTCAGCCACTGTTCTCTGCGGGGCACATGCTGTTGATGAAAGTGAATGCCCAGTAAATGAATTTGTTGCCTATCAATGTTTTCAGGGCTGGCTAACATAGCACGACACAGTCGATGGAGAGGGCTTGAATGCATCGGGGAAAAGGGGGGCGGGGGGTTGTCATATGTGCATATGTATTGACGTGAGGGCGGGCAAAGAGGCGCCAAGACAGCGAGTCGGGAACGACCTGTCTCAGAGACGACTCGGTGAGGAGCCTCTATCGTTGTCTGAGCCGGAACACACACAAGTACTCCCGACCTGTATCGTCGTGTGCACATACGTCGTGATGTGTCTCGATAGGCACCGGAAAGTGTGCAAAGAGAGCCCCAACAGAGCTGCGGAGCAGCAGAGAGGACGCGCAAAGCGTGCACGAAAGGCGCCGGATGGAAGTGTGGCGAGCGTCTGGCATATGGCGAATTCCCTCAGCAGAGGCAGTGTACATTACGCGCGGGCATTGAGACAAAGTCGAGCACCACATCGTCACGGCGCTGCTACAAGAATTCATTCACCACCAGGGCATGCCTCATGGCACGCTTCAGCTCAGACGCCGCAGGCTCCGTAGAGCAAGAATACAGCCTCCCACATCACACGGCCTGAGATCGATTGTGCTGCGGTGGCAAGGGGCGCAAAGGCTCGTGCATTGCTGCAGCACGAAGTTTCAGCAGTGTGAGATGCAGCAGCCGCATGGCTGCCCCCCAGTATCCCCCCCCCCCTGCACAAGCACGGCTGCGGTCCTAAATGTCAGGTCAAAACGGCGGTCCAACGCCCACCCCGTGCTTAGACAAGGCCGTGCATGCGCGCGACACACGTGACAGCAAAGCACGCGCGGGCCTCGAACCTTACACAAAGCATGGTACAATGCACAAGCAACTCTCCAAATATTCTGCTTGTTCTTATTCACTGTCGGGGGCATCGGGTGGATCGGGTGCAAATGGATGACGAGAGGGACCAATAATGGTGGCAGCCGCATGTTCCGCGATGCTGTGAACGTACGTGACAGCCATGCCAGGGATAACATTGTTAGCCATGGCCGAACATCATATCCAAACAAACAGCATGGGGTGGCAAGATGTGGTACAATGTTGTTATGAACATAATGCACTGTCACAGACATGACTGAGCCCCTCTTTCCTGTACAAACGCTCTACAAACACCCAATCCTCCATTCTGGACCACAAAAACAGTGGTCCCAAAATTTCCAAAAAAACGGCGGTACAACGCCCACCCCGTGCTTAGACAAGGCTATGCATGCGCAAGGGGGAGGGGGGGTACCATGGCGCAGCCACTCCGGGACACTCTCCCCTCAGTCATGATCCCACATACCTGCAGAGTGGGCAGGTAAAAGCACTGCTAACACTGATCACAGCTCACAGCTGTGACTCGCCAACTGGGGCATTTTCACTCAGATATGGCACAATGGACCGCGCCATACGTACCCTCAGCCCCCCATGTCTTGCCCCCCCCGCCCCCCCTGAGGGAAGACGGCCCCCCCAGCCCCCAGGAGACGGTTGCCAAGTGACGGTCCCCCCTTATCCCCCGGGGAACCGTACTACCACTGTACATTCACACTGTGGGGCACAGAAATTGCAGCAGAAAACGAAATAACAAAGCATAAGAAACGTTGGTGTGCAAGGTCGAAGCGCAATGACAAAAGAAAGCAAGTGTACCAACGATATGAATATCATGCACGCGCTCCATGGGCTGCCAATGTAATGAAACTCACTCCTGGAGTTCTCGGTGTCAAATTTCTTGGTCCTACTCCATTTGAACTTGAGTTCCTGAACATTACACCACTTTCCACAGGAATGCTTCGATGCAGCAATATGGATCATCATGCTCTGAATAGCCGACGATCTGCGCCAGAGCAGGTGCCCCTGTAGAGCGGATGAATATCACACTCGTCTCGGGGGTTAGAATGGTTGTGCTACAAGGTTCCATTTCAGAGAAAGTGATTCAAAGTGTCCTGCCAAAGTATAGGGGACACAAGTGGCAGTGCCTCACAACACACTGACCCTCAAGACAACACACTGACCAATAACAAAGTTTTGGGATTGACCAAGTGACGCCCCCCCCCCCCCAGCCCCCAGGGAAGGACCGGGGGGGGGGGGGGGGGGCACGGGGGGTTGAGGGTAGGGGGCCTTTCGCGTGTCAGTCCTGCAGCAACAGCCCCTAAAGTGCAACTGGATCGCCAAAGGCACCCAGAACGCAGAAGCACAAGCAGAAAATATGAAAGCAGAAAAGGAGGTTCAAGGGACATGATAATCGATGGCCTGCATCGGACGAGAGCAACTGCTAGAAACTGCTTGGGCAGGCAATAATTGTCGACCTTTTACACGCACGAGGCACACATCCTACTGCATAGTTGATCCTTGGCACCAGCACACACATACACTGCTTGCACTGCACTCTCGCCCCTCTTGGGCATCATCCGCCAAGGGCTCAGGGCAGGAGGCATCGTCCATCAGAGTGTGGGGGCGTGCAGGGGTTTTCCTTCATCCACTCAGGACCCCCCCCCCCCCCCCTGAGCGCCCTCCAAAATTCACTGTCATGGCAATGACTGAATGTAAAGGAGCGCTGGCGCCGGCGTGGGAGGGACGTCAAGGGGCAGATGCGGCACAGCGCAGGGAGTGAGCGCAGGGACAACAGTAACACTCTCACCCGCAACAAATTCTTTTCCCCCAGTGGATTGGAACAAGCAAGGTAAACAACTTATTGCCGAAACCCCAAATCAGTGCGCACACCCAGAGATGCCCTCCGCCCGCCCCGCATTGCGAGAACAACGGGAAAGACGACGGAACCACCACTTCCTGTTGTTCCAGCGTTGGTTGCGCGCACCGTGAAAAGGCACAAGCAGCAAAGCAATGCACCGCTGAGGCCCAGACGGCCATGTCTGTGGAGGTGCATCAAAATCACGTGCTGAAGGGGGGGGCAACAAGTGGCAGGACAGTCATCAGAATTCCTGAAATACCATCCCCAGCCCCGAATCACAGGGAAAACTTGATCTACATAGACCACTAGAAAAAGGAACCGCCAAATGGTTCCACGATTCCAAAGGTTGCGGAAAATACACCTCCTGCCATTGTGACAAGGGCGTCGTTCTCGCAAGGGAGGGGGGCTGCCAAACCCGCACACTTGCTCAGCCTTTCACGCAAAACACTCCCCCACGGCTGGGGAAGCACGTGGCATGAAACGCAGTGTTTGCCGGCACGCGACGGGCGTGCTCCGTCCAAATGTACGACGAGATCTGCCCCCTCGCCCCCGCAGAAGCCCCCAAGCAGGTCGGGTACATGAGGCCAGGAATGCTCTGTCACATGCTCCTTTACACAGAATTTTTGCCTGAAGTAGCCTCAGACCACGCTGTGCTTGTGTTGCTGAACTCACTTATACTCCCCTTAGCGATTGTGCTTTCGCATTCCGTTTCCACGATGGTCATCACTGATCTGATTTCCGAGGCGCGCCGCACCCCCCGCACCCCGTTGTCATGCCGCGGCGAGTCCGGGAGCTGCAGCAAGTGCGCCATCAGGTCCCCCTTGCCCTTCACCGCCACTATCCGTGGCTCCCAGCAGTAAACGGGGGGCAGCTTGCCACGCAGGCTTGTGGAGACTTGGATGCGCCCCGCAACTCCCGTGCTCTCCATGCGAG
>OZ038389.1:41900932-42001418 GCA_964036045.1 Eutreptiella sp. 'Long Island Sound 2002' | reverse complement strand
GAACACTGTTTGTCCCTTGGACCCAAACAGCGACGCTACACTGTCTCACCGCAGCTCACCTTGTGCCATGGATGCATGCCAATGCCAGTTGGTGGCTTTGGGTCGACATTGGTGTAGGTCACTGAGGCCAGCCGCCTCGGTGCATAGCCTTTGACCTTGGTGCACAAGCGGCACTGCAAGGGCTCTCGAACAACACGTCATAGCCGAGCTTTCCAGACCAAGCGCACGGTGTCGCTGATGATGCCGTCGTGGATCCCCGTCGCTTGCTGTGCACATCTCGACCTCGAGTTTCTCAGATCAGGCCTCATGCTATCGCATGGGCACAGTGTGCAATACATTGGCAGCCTGCTGGTCACACCTCGGTTACTTCATGTGCGGGCGCCCAAAGGCGCTGTCGCGCTTCCCAGACCATGTGCAAGACCTTGCTGTTGAACTTTTTCTGGTCTGTTGCTTGCACATGCTGATCACATCGCGACCTCGAGTTTCTTGGATCAGGCCTTGTTCCCAACAAAGGCCTGCCATTCACACCTCAGATCCGCAGGAGGCAAGAGGGCCTTACGCCGCTGGACAGAGCTACTATCTCTACTCTTCTATAGCCCTGCCAGCAACCGTAAGGGTGCTGTGTCCCTAGGCGAGGTGTTTGTTGTTGTTGTTGACGTAGGTTCCTAGGGTCCGCTTCATAGTGATGCCACCTCTGCTACTGTTGGTGCTACTACTACTGGTGCTGCTAAGGCAGCTACTACTGTTGTTGTTGTTGTTGATGTTGATGTTGCTGCTGTTGCTGTTGTTGTTGCTGTTGCTGTTGTTGTTGTTGTTGTTGTTGTTGGTGTTGGTGTTGTTGTTGGTGGTGTTGGTGTTGGTGTTGGTGTTGGTGTTGGTGTTGGTGTTGGTGTTGGTGTTGGTGTTGGTGTTGGTGTTGGTGTTGGTGTTGGTGTTGGTGTTGGTGTTGGTGTTGGTGTTGGTGTTGGTGTTGGTGTTGGTGTTGGTGTTGGTGTTGTTGTTGTTGTTGTTGTTGTTGTTCTTGTTGTTGCCTCCGTTGTTGTTCTTGTTTCTGTTGTTGTTGTTGTTGTTGTTGTTGTTGTTGTTGTTGTTGTTGTTGTTGTTGTTGTTGTTGTTGTTGTTGTTGTTGTTGTTGTTGTTGTTGTTGTTGTTGTTGTTGTTGTTGTTGTTGTTGTTGTTGTTGCTATTGTTGTTGTTGACGTAGGTTCCTATGGGCTAATTCATAGTGGCGACCCACCCAAGGCACAACATCATGTACATACAAAAATGCGGGTGTGTGCTAAATATCAAGAAAGAGTATGTGGCATGTTCTCTTGCTCCAGCGAAACAGCCCGTGGTTGGGGTAAGATACAGCCATGGTAGCATACGTAGGGTAGAATACAAGTTGCCCACCGTGTCTTTAAAGCGGAGACTCAATGTTCACTATGGATGCTTCTTGTTAATTCTTGAATGGTTCCCATTTGGTGTGGATGCTTTTTTTTTAATTGCTAGATGCTTGCTATGAGACCTTGGATGGTTCCTATTTCATTGCATGGGTGCTGTCAATTTGCAGCTTCTCGTAGATAATTCTCGGATGCTACCTATGAATTATTGGCTACATCTTGTTGATTCTTGGATGTGTAATTGCCGTTGACTCTCAAATGATTCCTATTTGGTCCGGATGCTATTGGCCCTAGCGAGAGCAGACGAGGACAAAAACTTGAAGATACCAGCTTTTTAGAATGTTAGGACACCCGGCTACCACAATCGTGCCCCCCCCCCCCTAGTGTTCCGGTTGCATCCCTAGCCTTCCATGGGAGTTCAACAAGGTATATTTGTGTGGTTTGGACCTAGAGGGATGGTAGAGGCTCGTAGTTTGAGAAGGCGGGGGTTATGTAGCCATATTGACACATATTCCGTTGGTCCATTCATTGATCATCAAACAGGGGTTATGAAGAGAAGATGAGGAGTATGTGGTATGTTAGACAGCTTTAGACAGCTTACGTGTGATGTTGATGTCACATGTATGACATGATTGTATGATATTGTGTAGGTACACAATGTTAAGGTACAAGGAATTCTAGCACAAACAAGTTTCAGCAGAGTAAACCCCTTTAAAGTTCAGTGGAAAAAACAAGAAAAAAAGATTTTCCATGTCGGATTGCATTTTTTATAGCCCTTTGGCTGCTTTGCACCCCAAGGCTAGGGTAGTAGGCGTCACCTAATTTTAAGGCCGTTTGGAAGGGCCGTGCCTAGGGGCTCTTCGGGAGGGTCTGAAAGTAGCGTTCAGTGTGCGTGCAATGCAAGGATTGGCCCAAAAGGCAAATGCCTCGGGAGTGATGGGGGGCATGAAAAGATATAAGGGGGGCAGTGGTGGGCATTGGCGTGGCACTCTAATTACACTCAATTTACGCAAGAGCTCATGGGAAAGCAATAGTTGTTGCTAAGCGTGGTTCTAACATAAAATATTTGGTAAATTTTGATTTAATGTCAATCAATTCTTGTACAGGCAACAACCGGAGGTGGTAGGTGCATTCAATAGTGTGCAAATCCACTTCTTATCAATGGCAATTGTTAACACAATGCTCCCAAAATGCATCACAGCTGAGCGTCTTGTGAGTTCACCCGCAAACACACACCATGATTTGTTAAATGTTATGAAGTAAACATTTATCAAAGGGTTCTCTTGTGAGTTGTTGTTTGGAAGGCTTGTGGGAATGCCGCTACGCTCCATCCCCGAAGCCTACATTGCTACTTGTATCAAAAGGTAATGTTAGAACATTGAAAAAAAACCAAAAACATGTGAAAATTTATGTGCCACCCAAACCCCATGCAAAAATCTTAACATCCTTCAAAACGAGTCCAGGATGGCCTTCTATCTCAATGCTACGCCCAACCACTGACTCTGATCATAAGGGCGATGAATGCAAAAATCTCCATTTTGATCAAAATGGCAAACCCCCATACTGTAGCACTGGTGCATAGTGTGGCTCCAGGTGGCCAAACAGTGTTGAGCAGCATGTCTCTCAGTCCAAATGACTCGGACATACTTGGTTGAGTATGTGGTAAAACTTGGGCTCCGCCCCCTATCATGCGAACGGAGGTACATGTCTATGCATGGTCAAAAAACCAGGTCCGATTTCGCCCCAAAATGGCCTTGGAAACTGAAAATTACCAAAAACTGGGTTTGCGACAGCCTATCTCGGGTCCCATTATCCTTTTTGGGGCTGTTCTCCGCTTTTAAACGAGCCGAGACTCACCTTCCAACTCCACAATATGTCGTAGAACCACCCCTGACACTTGGACCCATGAACCCCAAACTGACAACGTTCACCAAAATCCCAAACCCTTGCCGTGCTACGGCAATCGGGCTTAAAAGTGCATTTCTAGTACGGCCACATGCCCAAATAGTCGCACTGCACTTAAGGGGCCCACTTTACGACCCTCTTGCCGTCACCATCTAGTCTTGTCATGTGGCAGGCAGGCTGGGTGAACCCTAGGCCCTTGTTCTAAAGACGCCCTGAATACAACCGGTGCTGTGTTGCCAAAGCATCACACAGGAGGCAAAGATGTGTGGTGCCACCACTAACCACATCTATCACATTTATCACAAAACACACCTCACACATGGGGCAAGGAAGAATGGTGCTACCGCCCTCATTGTGTGCATATGTGTGCTTTATGTGACATTGCAAAACACACACTTATAGATGAGGTCCGCTTTTCTATCTTTGGGCTGGTTGGTGCAGCCTCTGGATTGGCCTTGCAGGTTTTTTTAGGAGGTATCCCCAACCCCTGGCATTAGCACAAATGGAGTAGATGTAGATTCAACAGTCATGCATGGATTACAGCTCCCATAGGTGCACCGGCAAGGCACTGCGACCCTGTTCCCACATACAGCATCCGTATGTACTGCGCTCCAGCTGGACCGCCGGCTGTTGTGCCCAGAACAGCTGCCCAGTAAGGCAGCCCTTCCCCAATTTCATAATTTGGCACCAACGAATTCTTCCTTCAAACTCCCAAGAGGGGGCACCCACGTCCCAAACATGCCTTCAGTCTGGACACTTGTCTCAGCATCGCGCAGCCTACGGTGATGATGGCGTCCGCGCACTCGAGGTACGTGCACTGCGGCACAAAGCAGGGGATACTCGCGCACATGTACTGGTCCCCGACTGTTTTGATCTTCTCCACGCAGTGTTTGGTGCAGAGCATATCAATCCCAACGAAAAGGGAGTTCAGGGTGCGCACCAGCGTAGTGGCATCCACCTGGGGTCAAAGAAGCCGTGCAGAAGGGTCCGAGGGTATGTATGCTAAGCACTGAATGGTATTGCATGTGGCACATCAGTCATCCTTGATGCTCCCACAGTCAGAAAGTCGCTGCATCCACAGCATATGGTGTGCGCTGCCAGGGACAAAATGTCATATGGACACACCAGCAAAGGGTGTGTCTTCATATGTGAGACCATTAGGACTATTGGTGATCGAGAACAAAAAATCACACTGGCGTATGAAGGCAAAGCATTGGGCACAATTTTCAGTCCATTGTTAGGAGTAACTCTCTGCAGGGTCGACTTGCCAAACGCTATGGAATCCGGACAATGGACCAGTTTCATCTACCCCCCCTCTCCCCCTACCGACCCCTCCTACTAGTGGGTTTTCAGTTTGAGGATTTTGAGTTGTGGTACGCAAAAAAAAGGGGGGGAGGGGGCAGGGTATGGGGTGTTTCCACATGCAACCCTGCCTGGTTTTCGTCTGAATAACTTTGTGAGGTGCTTTTCAAGGGAGGGGGGCGACCTCCCTACGCAACTTTACAGCAACACATGCCAACATGAAAAGGGCTGGGTCTCAATGGTGGGCCCTTAAGGGCCCCCATCAGTGGTAGGCAGGGATAGGACCTGGGACCCATGCCATTGGCAAGAGGGTTATGTAGAATAAAAGAGTTGGATAGGACCTGGGCCTAGGTAGACACATAGTTGCCACAGTAGGCCAACCCCCAAGGGCGGCGGCTTGTTCAGGTGTCGACACCCAACCGTGTTGAAGAACTTTTGGGGATGTGGAGGGGGCTTCAAATGGTCAGGTTGCATTGTCCCATGAGGCTCTGGCTGCGCCTGCCCCACAGCTGTCATCGCCTTCTTTCCATCGTGTTAGCGCCCGGCGCTTCATCGGGCGCCCTGGGGTTGTTCACCCCTATGCCCTGCTTCCACGCTATTCTCTGGTCCTCTGGACTCTATAGGGTTATGCGTACATCCTGGTCAGTGATCACTCCCTCCCAGAGGTGCTTTTGCTGGCCCCATTCGGCCCCTCGTGGTCAGGCGTAGCTAGGGCCGTAGGTTGAAAACCCCAGTGGATTCAGGACTGGTTGAGGTCAATTTGTAGTGTACACACAACATACAAGTGGGGGGGGGGCGTGGGGGGGGTTCGCTCGTGCCGCTTGCCGGGAGGGTATCCTGGCAATTGTCGGAAACCGGCATGACTCCTCCATTGCCATCAGCTGCGGTTCACGGCGTGCCACAACGTGAGCCCTCAGTGCTGTACGTCAGTGTGGAAGCTGTGGTGGTATCAGACGCCCCCAATCGAGCTGAGTGCATGCTCAGCATGTCTGACCCCTCCCCATCCATTAGCACCAAATTCAAGGAGTCGAGCAGCCGCTGCGACATCATGGGTGTCATAGACAACCGCTCCTGTGGCATGTGGAACATGCTGCGCGCCGGGCCTACGTAATGGGGTGTGGTTGCCTGCCTGACTCAGGGCGATGGGGGGTGGAATCCGGCCCCACTGGTTTTGGTATTCGAAGCACTGAGAGGTGAGAGGTGTGCAGGGGTGTGCAGGCGGCGCTGTTTGGGTGTCCTTGTCAGTGTGGAGGGGGGGTGGCTGTTGGTGGGGGTGGGGGGGGGGCATGAAGGGGGGGAGGGTGTCAAGCATCTCCAAAAGTTGGATATGCGGCCCAGTTGGTGTGACTCACACACCACCCCTGACCAACAGGATAGGGTAGCATCCGCTTGGGTATTTCCGGCGATGGGGACCAGAACCCTCAGGGGGAGGTGTTTAGAGGTGGTCATGGGATAAGGTGCCCCACATGGAGTTTGTGGTACACAAAGGAGTGAGGGAAGGCATCATGTGAATCACAGAAACCCCAGCCTCTGTGACAAAATGCAAGAATTGTGAAGGAAAGGGAATTTACAAATTTGACAAGGGCTCAAGTTTGGCCCTGGGGTAGCCACCATATCTATAGTGACATGCTTGCTCAAAGGTAGTCCACAACAAGGGTGGAACAACAGGTGAGGACATGTGCTAGTTGACACTGGAGGAGAGAGAACAATTTAACCTAGGCAAATTTGGCACTGCTCACGAACCAATGTATTTTGGGCATTTTGAGTGTACACACATCGGGTGGAGGACATTTTCACCCCATGTTATATGCCCGGCAAAAATTTCTTCGGCGCCTATGGCACCAATGGTTTCCCCAAAAATCTCAAATTGTGGGAATTAGGGGGGAGGCGGGGGGGGGGGGTCTATACTTGAACGGGGGGGCCTCGCACCTCCCTGTCTCCACACACACACACACACACACAAGGACAAGCCGGCAAGTCACAACGCACAAGCCCGTGTCAATGTAGGAAACCCAGCCCCACCACTAGTGGGTGACCATGGGTGACAATCTTGGTGCGACCTTGGGCTGGCAGCACACCCCTCCCCTTGCACGGTGGGGAGAGCAACAGTCCATTCGTCGGCTCAAGCCCGTAAGTCCACAACCCCCTAGTCCTTGATGAAGTGGTTGTGGGAGACTAGAAAGCCTTGACACCGCAGATTACTGGACAGCTGCGGACAACTGTGTGCATAACCTACGGTGGTCGGGAAATGGTCGGCACAAAATCCATAGCCGTTGGTGTTTAATCGGCAGCCATTTCGCCAAAGGGGCCAAGGAAGTGCTGATATTGCACTGTAGCAAGTGCTGCAGGGTAAGCGTAATTACGTTTGGTGAACATTCTCAAGGAAATAAACAAGGGAACGAAAAAATTCCATGCACATTGGTCTATTGACACCATTGTCTCCACAAAGGAGAGACTACAGCACTAGCTCAACATGCAAAGCATGGTCGGGAATCACACCCTTCTACTGTGGTTAAGGAGGAGGAATGTCCCTCGGTTGGAAGAAACTGAGCACCAATGCTCCTTCTTTCCCCATACCCCTCAGATCAAGCATATGTATGACTGTACATGAGCTCTCACCCGTGCTATGGTTGTGTGTAACTGTTTGTACGTCTGTCTCACAGCAACATATGGTTGTTGCATGCACATCGCAGTGGCTAGTATGGTTCGATGTACTGCAAGGTAGATGGAGGGGCACATCACAAAATAGTACAGAAAATTCTCAAGAAAAGCATGGTGTGCACTCCGGATGCACGATGTGCTGCACAATGTCCCCACCGTAGCACAACCTACTATCACATGTTGTTGCCTCATGCCCTATATCACACATGGTCGCTTCGTGGCGTTTCGCATTTCGCATTTTGCGTTCCCATTCATTCATGTTTTAGATGTTAGAAAGACCACCCACTTCAGGGTCCCAAAAAGGGGGAATACATCAACGCAACAAGTGCACCATTTTTTTTTTGCGAAAAGAAGAGGCGCAACATGGAGATGGGAGTAAATAAATATGAAAACGATGGTACATATATATATTACGTAACAAGTGCCTGTATATATGCACCACTGTATTTCCCTTGCTCTAGGATAATTACCCAAACTGCGTGCCTCAGGTGCTGCAGGAGGACCCCCCTGACGCTTAACTGACGTGAGTGTCCGGTGCCCGGGAGCGGTTGGCCAATAACTGCCAGCAGTCGACTGGTAACCACCAGTGGTTGGCCGCAAGCCATCAGCAGTGGGGCAAGAACCAGCCCACCATTCCTACAAAAAGAGGCCTACTTTGTTGGTGCTTTGTGCCTCTTACAAGGTGCATTGGGTGCAGCCGGGTCCACGAGTTGGAGAGTTTTGCACGCATCCCCTGACCCTCCACTCAGGTGCAACATGGCATCTGAACAGTAACGGCCATGTTGGATGGCATGCATATGAAGGCAGCAACCAGAATGTGCAACATGCCTGTAAACGTAGTCATCTGGATATTAGTGGTGGAGTGCTGTTGCAGGGGAAGATATTGTAGAATGGGATGAATATGGGAATCACACAGGGAGCGGGGAACGTGGCAAAATGCAGCACACCAAAAAAGGCGCCTGCAAAAGTTGGCTACAGGGGGGTTAGGGTCTACCTGGGAAGACAGTGCAGTGAAGCCAACAATGTCTGCGAACATGACTGTGACGTTGCTCTGGCTCTCTGCGATGCAGTTTCCCTGGATGGTCAAAGACCCACTGGAGCCAAATATGCTGCTGTCCGAGGGTTGCACAAGATTTTGATCAGTTGCTGAGGACGACTGAGGAGTGTTGGAGACATTGAGAGCATTGAGAGGATATGAGGGTTGTCAGGGCTGGCGCTGTTCAGCACAGACACACACAAACACACACACACACACACACAGAGAGGGAGAGGGAGGGAGAGGGGGGGGGAGAGGGAGAGGGAGAGGGAGAGAGAGAGAGAGAGAGAGAGAGAGAGAGAGAGAGAGAAACAGAGAGGGGGGGAGAGAGAGATAGAGAAAGAGAGCAGGAGAAAGAGAGGCAGGGAGAAAAGGGGGGAGAGAGCAGCATCTGCAACAGGATTCCGACATAACAGCGCTCGACGACGGGGCACCGACGGTTTTTGAGGGCTATAGGACTGTTCAGGGCTGCAGGGCGCTCTTGACGGAGGAGGAGCCCCCCTCCCTTCGAGAGGCTTCAACAAACCTTCTTTTGTTCCGTCAACTGCGCGATGATGTGCTTGGGCAGGATGTTCAGCAGCAGCTCGTGGGCCCTCTGGGCCTCCCTCCGGGTCAACGTGATGAAGAAGCAGGCGCCCAGGAGCATGGCCCCCGTCGGGCCGATGCTGTTCATGGCCATGAACGTACACTGCACCCACACCGGCGGTGGGGCCTGGACCGCCAGGCGCCACCCCATCCCCTCGGCCACCGCGGCCCCCACGTGCACCGCGCTGACGACGCCGAACAGCAACGCCGCCACCCACACGGGCACTTGAAAGACAAGGCCGATGAAGGGGCCCACAAAGGCCCATAGGAGCACGAAGCTGCTGCCGGCATAGCCCCCCTCCAGCACGTGCACCCCAAGGGGGCACACGATGATCCCCGCAAGAAATAGCACAATGCAGGTGCTGCTGCGCTTAGTGGCCCAGGCGTGCAGGAGGATGGTGGCGATCACCGCGGCGTAGGCCCAGGGGATGAGGGCCGTGGCGAAGTGCCCCAGGGCACAAAAGCACAGCCCCCACACCACCCCGCAGGACCCCGTGAATGAGACCACCATGACCATGAGGGCCTTGCGGTGGCAGTCAGCGAGGGAGTCATCAGCCGCATTGCAGATGGCCCACCACTTCCTTAGAAGCGCTGCCATGGGGCGGTCGCTGTGAGCGGGGGCAGGGGCAGGCCACGGCTTAGGGTTACTGGAGGGGTGGGGGCGAAATGGCGAAATGGCCTGGACTCCTCCACCTGACTCACCCACCCACCCACCCACCCACCTGCATTGGAAATTTTTTCCTTAAGAAAACAATGACATTTATCAAAGGGCCCAAAATTGAAGGTCGGTTTTAGGTACACAACAAAAAAAAATTTGGCCTCTGATCCACCCACCCATGCCCCGGTATAGGTATAGGGTTGCCACTAAGCAGTGGCCTGGGCAGGGGGCCATTTCCCTAATGAGGGCCCTGGGGAGAGGGGGGCTGAGAGGCAACAGATAATAAGCCACCAATATGGCCCCCATGTCACAGGCTATACAGCCACCGCTCTTGCAAGTTCAATCACCAAACCAGTGCTGAATGTTGCCTTGAGTTCGCCCATGGACCATGGAATGTTTCATAGGCCGGTTTGGGTCAGCTGTGCTCCTGCCCCAAGAACCTGGTGAATTGCCTTTTACACTTTGGCACCCCGTCAGACTCATCACTGGATGGACTAATCACCTCCTCATCGGTACTTTCAGACAACACTTCTTCCGAGTCGGTTCCATCCTGCAATCCCCCTGTCAGATTGTCCGACAAGGTGGATTCTGAATCAAGCCCACACTGAGACTCATCACTCATTTCTTCCGGGCCCAATTCGTGCCACTCAATCACCTCCAAAGCGCATTTTGGAATGCTTGCGTGGATCTCTTGACCGCGCCTTCATCTGCATCCACGTTGCCCTTTATCCCACTGTATCGACACACTGTCACCCAGTGACTGCCATTGGCTCGAGAGATCTGACCACAAATCAACATGTGCCACTGGCCCTCTCAATCCCACCCAGCTCTGTATCTGCCACTTGGCACATTTACCTTGAAATCCCAGAAAAATTAGCTCACTGTCAGTCAGCAGATGTAGGTTTACCCCTTGGGCAGGGCCAACAATGCTGCCCTAAGTTCTGCTCTTGTAATGGACCTTTTCTTGCATGGGGACCACCCTATCACCTTTCTTGTGGTCCCCTTCTCCTAAGCAGACACCGAACCCCGCATGTGAGAGCCCCGATGTACATTTCCAAGACCCATCACAGTACAGAACATCCCATCCTTGGCTGATTTCATCTTCAATTTGATTCTTGGCATCTGGCAGCATACACTGCCACTTGATTGCTTCTGGGATCTGGCGCTCCTGCACCACCACCCCTAACAAAAGAGTATGGAAAAGGGGTAACCAAAATTGAAGGCCAATTTTATGCACCCCCTCCTGCAAGCACGGCCCCAATCCCAGACAATGGGAATACGGAGTCACCGTGATTTGACCAGGCCATGCTTTTGCGTGGTCGTGAAAAGGGGGGAATACATGTTGACATCAAGCACAGCTCCCAGAGACATGAAAAACAATTTAAAGGGGTGGCATCCCAAAGCACAATGCGATGACGAGCAGCAAAAATCTTACCCAACTGCCTTGTCTTCCCACACAATGGCTCACATTCCTTGACCTTTGCATCGGATAACAAAAATGGCGATCCCAAAAATGACGGTAATATGGAAGCGTCATGCTTCAACACAGAGGGCCCTGATCTCATTTCAAATTCTGCTCAGACTGCGAGGTTCACAACCGAAAGCCGCACACTGCGAAGTCCTCGCGCTGCTGCTAAGCTGCCAGGACCTTGAACAACACAGAATGGCCTGATGTAATGTCTCCCCTGCAAGCACTTCCTGCCTGTGTTTCGTGTTCATCTCCATGCCTTTTGGTCATTCATCGAAGGCGAGGCGGCCGGCCTTCCACTGGACCGTGTTTGACCAAGTCGTGCCATGATCGAAGGGCGCGGAATGACCCTCTTTATTTGTACCAGGACACCTGTGTGACGGGGGACTAGCCCTCTCCCGAAACAGGGTTTCGGTTGGCCCTCTGCACACACACACGCACCCTGTGTCCGGACGTTCCGCAGGCACATCTGCCCCTGTGCATGCACGTCTTCCACGAAATGGTGCCAGGCTTCTGCATAAGGGCGATTTGCCCCATGGAGCAGACATTGTGTGCAGCTTCGCCATCGGCGCCACTCACAAATCGAACGAGAATATTCCGAATGGTTGTTTCACTTCGGAGCAGCATGGCCCCGCTGTTGCACAGTGCACACGCAGTGCCCGAACGACGCACGCACCATGCCGTGTCCTACCTGTCAACCCCCTCCATGTCATGGGCCCCAGCCATCGCTGCAGTTGCCCACTGGTGGTGAGGACCGGACCTGGTTGGCAGGGGCTGCTCCACCTCGCCCATCCTGTAAGGGCTGATGAATGCTCATGGGCACAGACCCTCAACCATCCTGCACACTGGGTGCCCTTGCCTTTTTACCGCCGCTCCCTGGCAGCCTCACTTGGAATGGACGCCTTGCCCATGGGGTGCTAGCCTGGTTTGCTCCCGCACCCTTGCATCCAGGGGCCAGCGGTCAGCCCACGACAGGGCAGGGATGGAGAGAACAGGGGGTAACACGCCCCCGCAATGACGAAGATGACAAAAGGACGAATTGACGACACCGGTATCCTTTTGTCTCCGACTATTGCATGCAGTCCTTGTTAGACGCCGATTTGGTAAATGTGGCCTTTGGCCGGGAGTCCGAATTCTGCGACTAGCCATGTGCCAAAAAGGAATCAAACACACAACAGTGGCCCGGTAATATCAGAGTACCATACAGCCACCATCAGGTTTTGCTCGATTTAGGGGCCCCAAAACGCGCGGCACTATTGACCATCGGATGCGCAATTTTGCACTGTTTGATTTTGTCACTCGCAAAATTTGCTGAAAATGCACGTAGCCCTGGGAAATCGCGATCTATTGCCATTTTGGGTGTTTTTCGGCTTGAAAACTTCCCCCGGCCGTGGCCAGCTGGGTGACTAAAATGGCCATACCTGGATTTAGGGGCCCCAAAACGCGCGGCACTTTTGACCATCGGATGCGCAATTTTGGTGCTCTTCGATTTTGTCACGCAAAATTTGCTGAAAATGCACGTAGCCCCGGGAAATCGCCATTTATTGCCATTTTGGGTGTTTTTCGGCTTGAAAACTCCCCCCGGTTGTGGCCAGCTGGGTGACTAAAATGGCCATAGCTCGATTTAGGGGCCCCAAAATGCGCGGCACTTTTGACCATCGGATGCGGAATTTCGCACTCTTCGATTTTGTCTCTCCCAAAATTTGCCGAAACTGCACGTAGCCCCGGGAAATCACGATCTATTGCCATTTTGGGTGATTTCTCGGCTTGAAAACTTCCCCCGGTTGTGGCCGGCTAGGTGACTAAAATGGCCATAGCTCGGTTTAGGGGCCCCAAAACACGCTTTTGACCATCGGATGCGGAATTTCGCGCTCTTCGATGTTGTCTCTGGCAGAATTAACTGAAAATGCACGTAGCCCCGGGAAATCACGACTTATTGCCATTTTGGGTGATTTTTGGCTTGAAAACTTCCCCCGGTTGTGGCCAGCTGGATGACTAAAATGGCCATAGCTCGGTTTAGGGGCCCCAAAACGCACGGCACTTTTGACCATCCGATGCGGAATTTCGCACTCTTCGATTTTGTATCTCCCAAAATTTGCCAAAAATGCACGTAGCCCCGGGAAATCGCCATCGATTGCCATTTTGGGTGATTTCTCAGCTTGAAAACTTCCCCCGGCCGTAACTGGCCGGGTGCCTGAAATGGCCATAACTGGATTTAGGGGCCCCAAAACACGCGGCACTTTTGACCACCGGAGGCGGAATCTTGGTGCTCTTCGATTTTGTCTCGCAAAATTTGCGAAAATGCACGTAGCCCCGGGAAATCGTGATTTATTGTCATTTTGGGTGATTTCTCGGCTTGAAAACTTCCCCCGGCCGTGGCCGGCTGGGTGACTAAAATGGCCATAGCTCGATTTAGCTGGCTGGGTGACTAAAATGGCCATAGCTCGATTTAGGGGCCCCAAAATGCGCGGCACTTTTGACCATCGGATGCGGAATTTCGCGCTCCTCAATTTTGTCTCTGGCAAAATGTGCTTAAAATGCACGTAGCCCCGGGAAATCACGACTTATTGCCATTTTGGGTGATTTTTGGCTTGAAAACTTCCCCCGGTTGCGGCCAGCTGGATGACTAAAATGGCCATAGCTCGGTTTAGGGGCCCCGAAACGCGCGGCACTTTTGACCATCCGATGCGGAATTTCGCGCTCTTCGATTTTGTCTCTCCCAAAATTTGCCGAAAATGCACGTAGCCCCGGGAAATCGCGATTTATTGCCATTTTGGGTGATTTCTCGGCTTGAAAACTTCCCCCGGCCGTAACTGGTCGGGTGGCTAAAATGGCCATAACTGGATTTAGGGGCCCCAAAACATGCGGCACTTTTGACCATCGGATGCGGAATTTCGCGCTCCTCAATTTTGTCTCTGGCAAAATGTGCTTAAAATGCACGTAGCCCCGGGAAATCGCGGTCTATTGCCATTTTGGGTGCTTTTCGGCTTGAAAACTTCCCCCAGCCGTAGCTGGTTGGTCGCCTAAAATGGCCATAGCTCGGTTTAGGGGCCCCGAAACGCGCGGCACTTTTGACCATCCGATGCGGAATTTCGCGCTCTTCGATTTTGTCTCTCGCAAAATTTACTGAAAATGCACATACCAGGAAATCACGATTTATTGCCATTTTGGGTTTTTTATCGGCTTGAAATCTTCCCCCGGCCGTAGGTGGCCGGGTGACTAAAATGGCCATAGGTCGATTTAGGGGCCCCAAAACGCGCGGCACTTTGGACCATCCGATGCGGATTTTCGCGCTCTTCGATTGTGTCACTCGCAAAATTTGCCGAAAATGCACGTAGCCCCGGGAAATCGCGATTTATTGCCATTTTGGGTGTTTTCTCGGCTTGAAAACTTCCCCCGGCCGTAACTGGCCGGGTGCCTGAAATGGCCATAACTGGATTTAGGGGCCCCAAAACGCGCGGCACTTTTGACCACCGGAGGCGGAATTTCGCGCTCTTCGATTGTGTCACTCGCAAAATTTGCTGAAAATGCACGTAGCCCCGGGAAATCGCCATTTATTGCCATTTTGGGTGTTTTTCGGCTTGAAAACCCCCCCCCCGGTTGTGGCCAGCTGGATGACTAAAATGGCCATAGCTCGGTTTAGGGGCCCCAAAACGCGCGGCACTTTTGACAATCCGATGCGGAATTTCGCTCTCTTCGATTTTGTCTCTCCCAAAATTTGCCGAAAATGCACGTAGCCCCGGGAAACCGCGATTTATTGCCATTTTGGGTTTTTTATCGGCTTGAAAACGTCCCCCGGCCGTAACTGGCCGGGTGCCTGAAATGGCCATAACTAGATTTGGGGGCCCCAAAACGCGCGGCACTTTTGACCACCGGAGGAGGAATTTCGCGCTCTTCGATTGTGTCACTGGCAAAATTTGCTGCAAATGCACGTAGCCCTGGGAAATCGCCATTTATTGCCATTTTGGGTGTTTTTCGGCTTGAAAACTCCCCCCGGCCGTAACTGGCCGGGTGCCTGAAATGGCCACAACTCGGTTTAGGGGCCCCAAAACGCGCGGCACTTTTGACCATCCGATGCGGAATTTCGCGCTCTTCGATTTTGTCACTCGCAAAATTTGCTGAAAATACACGCAGCCCCGGGAAATCGCGATCTATTGCCATTTTGGGTGTTTTTCGGCTTGAAAACTTCCCCCGGCCGTGGCCGGCTGGGTAACTAAAATGGCCATAGCTCGATTTAGCTGGCTGGGTGACTAAAATGGCCATAGCTCGATTTAGCTGGCTGGGTGACTAAAATGGCCATAGCTCGATTTAGGGGCCCCAAAACGCGCAGCACTTTTGACCATCGGATGCGGAATTTCGCTCTCTTCGATTTTGTCTCTGCCAAAATTTGCTGCAAATACACGTAGCCCCGGGAAATCGCCATTTATTGCCATTTTGGGTGTTTCTCGGCTTGAAAACTTCCCCCGGCCGTAACTGGTCGGGTGGCTAAAATGGCCATAACTGGATTTAGGGGCCCCAAAACATGCGGCACTTTTGACCATCGGATGCGGAATTTCGCGCTCCTCAATTTTGTCTCTGGCAAAATGTGCTTAAAATGCACGTAGCCCCGGGAAATCGCGGTCTATTGCCATTTTGGGTGCTTTTCGGCTTGAAAACTTCCCCCAGCCGTAGCTGGTTGGTCGCCTAAAATGGCCATAGCTCGGTTTAGGGGCCCCGAAACGCGCGGCACTTTTGACCATCCGATGCGGAATTTCGCGCTCTTCGATTTTGTCTCTCGCAAAATTTACTGAAAATGCACATACCAGGAAATCACGATTTATTGCCATTTTGGGTTTTTTATCGGCTTGAAATCTTCCCCCGGCCGTAGGTGGCCGGGTGACTAAAATGGCCATAGGTCGATTTAGGGGCCCCAAAACGCGCGGCACTTTGGACCATCCGATGCGGATTTTCGCGCTCTTCGATTGTGTCACTCGCAAAATTTGCCAAAAATGCACGTAGCCCCGGGAAATCGCGATTTATTGCCATTTTGGGTGTTTTCTCGGCTTGAAAACGTCCCCCGGCCGTAACTGGCCGGGTGCCTGAAATGGCCATAACTGGATTTAGGGGCCCCAAAACGCGCGGCACTTTTGACCACCGGAGGCGGAATTTCGCGCTCTTCGATTGTGTCACTCGCAAAATTTGCTGAAAATGCACGTAGCCCCGGGAAATCGCCATTTATTGCCATTTTGGGTGTTTTTCGGCTTGAAAACCCCCCCCCCCGGTTGTGGCCAGCTGGATGACTAAAATGGCCATAGCTCGGTTTAGGGGCCCCAAAACGCGCGGCACTTTTGACAATCCGATGCGGAATTTCGCTCTCTTCGATTTTGTCTCTCCCAAAATTTGCCGAAAATGCACGTAGCCCCGGGAAACCGCGATTTATTGCCATTTTGGGTTTTTTATCGGCTTGAAAACGTCCCCCGGCCGTAACTGGCCGGGTGCCTGAAATGGCCATAACTAGATTTGGGGGCCCCAAAACGCGCGGCACTTTTGACCACCGGAGGAGGAATTTCGCGCTCTTCGATTGTGTCACTGGCAAAATTTGCTGCAAATGCACGTAGCCCTGGGAAATCGCCATTTATTGCCATTTTGGGTGTTTTTCGGCTTGAAAACTCCCCCCGGCCGTAACTGGCCGGGTGCCTGAAATGGCCACAACTCGGTTTAGGGGCCCCAAAACGCGCGGCACTTTTGACCATCCGATGCGGAATTTCGCGCTCTTCGATTTTGTCACTCGCAAAATTTGCTGAAAATACACGCAGCCCCGGGAAATCGCGATCTATTGCCATTTTGGGTGTTTTTCGGCTTGAAAACTTCCCCCGGCCGTGGCCGGCTGGGTAACTAAAATGGCCATAGCTCGATTTAGCTGGCTGGGTGACTAAAATGGCCATAGCTCGATTTAGCTGGCTGGGTGACTAAAATGGCCATAGCTCGATTTAGGGGCCCCAAAACGCGCAGCACTTTTGACCATCGGATGCGGAATTTCGCTCTCTTCGATTTTGTCTCTGCCAAAATTTGCTGCAAATACACGTAGCCCCGGGAAATCGCCATTTATTGCCATTTTGGGTGTTTTTCGGCTTGAAAACTTCCCCCGGCCGTAACTGGTCGGGTGGCTAAAATGGCCATAACTGGATTTAGGGGCCCCAAAACACGCGGCACTTTTGACCATCGGATGCGGAATTTCGCTCTCTTCAATTTTGTCTTTGGCAAAATGTGCTTAAAATGCACGTAGCCCCGGGAAATCGCGGTCTATTGCCATTTTGGGTGCTTTTCGGCTTGAAAACTTCCCCCAGCCGTAGCTGGTTGGTCGCCTAAAATGGCCATAGCTCGGTTTAGGGGCCCCAAAACACGCGGCACTTTTGACCATCGGATGCGGAATTTCGCGCTCTTCGATGTTGTCTCTGGCAGAATTAACTGAAAATGCACCTAGCCCCGGGAAATCACGATTTATTGCCATTTTGGGTGTTTTTCGGCTTGAAAACTTCCCCCGGTTGTGGCCGGCTAGGTGACTAAAATGGCCATAACTCGGTTTTGGGGCCCCAAAACGCGCGGCACTTTTGACCATCGGATGCGGAATTTCGCACTCTTCGATTTTGTATCTCCCAAAATTTGCCGAAAATGCACATAGCCCCGGGAAATCGCGATCTATTGCCATTTTGGGTGTTTTTCGGCTTGAAAACTTCCCCCGGCCGTGGCAGCAAGTGGATGCAAGTGGGAGCAAGTGGATGCAGAACACCCGACACTGACTCACACTGCTTGCCTCCTCAGGCATTGTGTCATGTCGGCATTTCATCATCTGAGCCTAAACCCCCCCTCAGCACCCCCAGCCTCTGAGATTTACGTCAATGATACAACCAATCCCCACCACGGTGTGAAAATAGCACCAGATATTTCCCACAAGTTGTTTCGGTGATTTGCCATTTGTCCCTGGCGCAGGCCCTGTGTTGCTCTGGGACTGCACAATGCGCCGGCCACAAAGGGCCAAGGGAGACTACAACAGTCGGCACGGGTGTGCACATTGCGACGTGTAGTAACTTGGCATCGCAGCCAGCCCTTGTCGCCGCCGTTCCCCTGGAGGGCTGCCACCTTTTGGCAGATTCCTCTGCCACCGCCCCGTCCACCAGGCACCTCCGCCTTGCCTTCACCCCTTGCCATGACCACTGCAAAACACAGGCCCCGTACACGTCCCTGGGGCTCGCGTGAGGACCTTCTTCAAGGATGCAAATCCTGGAATGGATGTAGCAAATGATCAGTCGTTCAATGCCATCCTGAGAGTAGTCCCTAGTCCCCACAGCATAACCAGCCCAGTGTTTACCACCCCAGCCCCCCCCCCCTTCAACCCTATCAGTATGGCTCCAGACAACTACTACTGACGCCAGGTCCCCTGCACATGACCCCCAAACAATTCATGGAACCGAGCCCACCCGATGCGACCCCAGTCCCCGGTACATGACCCCAATGCCCTGCATATGACTCCAGCCCAGTCGTAATGACCCAGTCCATGCCCCTGAATGCCTGCGTCTCGCACAAAGAAACATGATAATGGATCATGGACGCATCCTGTAGAATGCCTTCAGGTCATCCACCGGCCCGTCCTGGGCACGGGCTGCACACTCACACCAGCAACAACCTCACACTCTCACGAAGCTAGGGCCTCAATGCCCCATGGGCACCGAGAGCCCTAAGAGGCGCAATGCTTCAAACTGCAGGGACATTGGGTTCGTAACCCTTCGCCCTTTGCGTAGGGCTGCTACACAATCAGATCTTGGATTTGGTGCAACACTTGGGGATGGTACCCCCCCCCCCCGTGTGTGACATTTTGTCGGGTTGCGGTTTGCCCTGGACAGTCCCCCGTTCTTCCCTCGTCGCGAAGCGTCAGGTCAATGCTTTCTGACGGCCGCTGCGGCCGGTGTTCCTTGTGGTGTCGTTGGTAGACCCCCTGTGTGACATTCCGTCGGGTTGTTGCTCCTTTACGGGGCCCTGGACAGTCACCCGTTCTTCCCTTCGCAGGTTGCGTCGGGTTGCTGCTTTCTGTCGGCCGCTGCGGCCGGTGCTCTTGCTGGTGTCGTTTCCGCGTTCGCGGAGCCCAGTAGTTGGTGTGTTGGGACTGTGCTGAATGTGGTATGGTGTGCCGTTTGCGCGTCAGCGGCGCCCAGTAGTTGGCGTATTGAGGATGTGCTGGTTGTTGCCGGGGTCGTTTGACTGTTTTTGCTGTCCACGCGCCTCTGTCCATAGGCCGTCCGTAGCCTGCCTCGCTGTGTTTCTGTGCGCGTGAGGCCCAGGTGCCCTGTTCCTCCACGCGCTGTCCCGGCCGTCCACCATATGTCCTTTTCCCCCTCACGGCTGGTCTGCCCTGATGGGCTCCCGCTCCTGTTGCGCAAACAGCCCATCTGGGCTGCGGGAGACACCCCCCACCTGATGCCGGTTGAGCAGGGGTTGCCCTGGCACCCGGTAGCGACGGGGCTGGCTGGCCATGCCATCCCCTTTGTTGTCGCTGCCTCCCATGCGCACGCTCTCCCATGCCCTCCATTCTGGTTCCCTGTTCCCGCTGTTCTGGTTGCCTCTCCTGCCTTGCTGTGCCCCTCCTCCTTGTCTGCTGCCCCCCCCCCTTGCGCATCGACTGGCCATGCTTCACCGCTTGACCAGCAGGTGATTATTGGATACTGTTTTGAGGCAAAAAGTGCCATGTGACCAGGGGCTGGTTGTTGGACAAGCCTGTGGTTTCACAAGAAGCGTCAGCAAACGCGCCGTTTGACCGGGGGTGGTCCTTGCGCTAGGCGGTCCCCGTGCAACGCGGGGGATGGGGGGGGGGGATGGCCAAGACGTTCCGATGCCAGAACATTGGTGGCCGTCCGGTACACTGTACGTCAAAACAAGCCACTCGCTGGCATAGGAGGGACGCCAAGGTGCAGAAGCAGTAATTGTGAGTGGAGAGACAACTGTCCCATACTCACCTACAACAAATCCTTTTCCCCAGTGGCTTTGGAAAAAGCAATGTAAAGTTTTTGTTACTAAAAACTTAAAAACTTAAACCAGTGCAAACACCCACACGCACCAACCGGCACACTCACTCAGCTGCTACAGCAACCCCTGCCCCCCCCCCCCCCCCTGCCGCCGCCCTGTTACAGTTTGCGAATAAAGAGAATGCAAAAAGCTCCATTGTGCCCTCTGAAGAGTGGTGAGGAGGCCGGGTGTCAGGAGTGAGGAAGAGAGTAACAGCGGTTGGATTGCAAGCCCTGGAGGTTACAAAACGGTTAAAGGGCAGTTGGGTGAGGACAAGCGGTTAGGCGGAGCCCCTACCTCCCCTACACCGTGGGGATCCTCGCCGATAGGCGCAGGGTCCAGAACGAACGGGGCGGGGCTGCAATTTTCAGAAAGTGGGTCAGCAGGGGTCAGCACGGCGAGGCAGCACACGGGAGGGCCATTGTGGAAGGCCGCCGCCGAGAGGCCGGGAGGGCAGTACTCTATCCGCCTCTCTCACCCCCCAACGGGGGCTGCACCATGCACCTCTATTCAAGGGGTGCCGCCACCACAGAAACCAGGCCCCATCATGAACCAGTGAACACTCGACACGAAGGGGGTAGGGCGGGGGTGGGGGGGCAAATGAAGAGGTGTGTTGGCCAGGGATGCATTAGAAGGGGGTGACCCCCCCCCTCCAGGGCGCCCAGCCTACGCCCAGCCATTGTCTCCCTAACGCCAAGTGCCAGCCTCAATGGCATTTGTAACCGACAGTAACCGCCCCCAACCGCTTTGGCAACCTCCTCCTGTCTAACCGCTGCTGGGGCCGCCTCTGAGGCCGCTTTCCTTCGAATGCACCCCTGGTGTAGCCCCAATGTCGTATCAAATGGGATGCCTAACGGTGGGAGTAAGGCATGTGGCACACTTTCGTCTCCTCTTTCCAGAGGCCAGACAACCGCAACCGGACAACTCCTCGTCCGGATGCACGCCGCCCCGGCACCGGGGGTTGCCAAAGCGGTCGGATGGTACGCTCCGTCGGCGGCGAAACGGTTCGAGTGGACGGAGGACGGACGGAGGGCTGGGCCCGAAGGGAACCGACCCCTACGGTCCTTCGAACACAGGCCCCCCCTCCCCTTCGGTGGGGGGGGGGGGTCCGGTACCGTGCCTCGGGCCTTTTGTAGAAGGGCGACCGCACGTGCGGCGCGACGGAGGTGCGGCACACGTTCTGGACCTACGCCCCCCATGCCCCCCCCCGCGTCCCCGGTCCTCTTTGGGGGTGGCGAGAGTACAGCCGTCGAGAGGATTGAGGGTGTTTGGGCACAGACATTTCGGTTCATTGATGCGGTTGTTGTTATTTATTGGAGGAACGGCTGGGGTCTACCGGAGAAATGGCACTCGTTGACTCACACCCGCCCACCGGAACGCAGCGCGAAGCGGCAGTCGGCCAACAGCGCCGGGCCCACGGCAGTCGGCCGGGCCCGGCCAGAGGCCGCCGGGTTGAGTCGCAGCGGTCAGCAGTTAACCGGCGGCGTTTGGTGGTGAACCGACTAAATCTCGCCGGTACTCCAGGGGTCTCAATGAGAAGTCCAGTCCCTGATAAGCGACCAGGGCTGCCCAAATGAATTTGATGTTGAATGCCGGGGGGGGAGGGGGGGGGGGCCTATTCTCAAGGCAAAAGGTGCTCCCACCGACTCCAAATTTCATTTCTGGGCCTGTCCGAACCAGCGGCAATCCTGTTGCGGCCCTGGCGCCCAGGAAATCAGCGACCAGGACCGGCTAAAACACCGAAAACTCTGTTTGCGACCGATCCCGGACTTCTATGTAACACCCGACAGTAACTGCCAACAGTTGGTGGTCAACCGCCGGGGCTGGCCAGTACCGTCGGCCCCGGGGCTGGTCCTGAAGGGCGGTCCTTGGGACAAAACGAAAACAATGCCTCGGTTAAGGACAGCCCTGCGGAGGCTTCCGCGTCGCGAGTGCTCTGCCGTTGAGCGCCCCCGTCTCGAGCCCGTCGAAAGGGGGGGGGGGGGCGGGGGGTCCGGGACGGTCCCTCGTCGTCTCAAAGACGGTGCCATGCGCCTTAGAGAGGCCTCTCCCTCGGCGACGCCCTTCATCGATGCCCCCGCGGGCCTCGCCGTTCTCGCCGTTCGCCCGGCGGGACCGCGGGCCCTTCGGTCGCACCCTCACGCTATCGGTAGCCACGCACACAACGTGTGCAACACCCCCCCCCCCGCCCCAACACACACATCACGTGACGTGGGGCACGGGAATTCGGAGTTCGGACGATGTGACGCAAGAGGTCGCAGTTTGGCGAGGCCAAAGGGCCCCAAAAGGTCAGGTGTGGAGCCGCCACGGTGCCCCAGCCGCGCCCGCCGTCACACGGCCTTCGTCGCCATCTCAGTTCACAGCGTGTTCAATGTGCAGAGGCCAAAGGGGGGGCAGGGGGGGCGGGTCATGCGGTCTGCTGAGGGTGCGGTACGAAACACGCGGACAATTCCCCGGACAGTCTGCCTGGACTCTGCTACACCCCTCACCCCCAACCCCCCAAAACGGGATTCCCCGTGGCTGCGACGCCCCACACCCCTGGCCCTACTTTGGCTCGTGGAGCGGTCTCCGTCTGAAAACGCGGCAAGTTGCGCAAACTGCAGACCCCCTAATCCCCACCCCCCCGCCCGCTCCGGGTAGTTACCCGGAGGCATGTCCATTGAGATGGGGGGGACGATATCCCTTCCTCGCCCGCCCCCTTTACAGCCGAACCCCCTCCCCCGCGGAGGGGGCACTATGGTAGGGCCCACTGAGCGGCAGCGGCCCCAGCGACGACGGCCAGTGCAGCTCCCGCCAAGAGGCATCTGCCGAGGTGTTGACAGGGCTGGGCCTTGGGGGGCTTGACCTTCTTCTTGATGATCTTCTTGACCACCACCACCTTCTTCTTCTTCTTCGGGGCCTTGGGCTCTGCGCAAAACGCACAAAGGGCGGCACGTTCCGGGGGCCACACGGAACACTGATCAAGTCAACCAGGAAGACCAGGCGGCCATTAAGGGTCGCGGACACCAACGCCTGGGGCCGGATGCACACACCACTTTATGGTCAGTAGACCCGCGAAAAAACCCGCGTAGACGAAAAGGTGGGCGGATTTTCAATTCCCGGGGAGAGGGGGTCGACACAGCCCTCTGGCTAGACAGCCGCCCCCAAAAAAAGGCTCAATGGACGGGCCCCCCCGAATCCTACTGAGACTGGCCCCAGGAGCCCTCCCACGAGGCTGGCGAATCTGGTAATGGCCGTCCACTCGTGACAGAAGAGTAAGGCTTTTGCCGTGCAATGGTCAGGGTACCGATGCATTTCTGGTTCACGTGCCTCGTCTTTGCACTTTCTTTGGCCGATCGAGGGTGCGGGTGGTTTGATATTTGGATGGTCAATGGGGTCGCTCATTTCTTCCCAAAGAGCGGCATGAAGGGGAGTCTCCTGCACCGAATCTGTGCCCTGGCTGCAGCATACCACTTGAGGCTTCGGCCTGGGCTTCGGCTTCGGCTTCGGCTTCGGCTTCGGCTTCGGCTTCGGCTTCTGCAGCTTGTTTCCGACGGGCCGCAGTGGGGTCCCTTGTGTCCAGCTCAACTGCAAAATTGCGGACAACAGGGGTGCCAACCCTCGGGCAGCATTGCCATCCGGAACAACGAAAATAGAACACACGCTCCAACCCATACACAAACGAAACACACAAATCAGAGAGGCGGCACACAGAGAATCTCTCCATGAGATGATGGGTGGAAAGGGTTGGAGAAGCTTGTGGGGGGTCTGGACGGCTGGACAGTTGCAGGGCTCAGCCGAATGCCTCCGCAGCTGATTGGAGATGGAAAGAGGCGGTGCGACCGCACAGAACTGCGACTGAATCCCTTACGGAAGCGTGCTCCGAAATTCGGGCGCTGCCACGTGCGCAACGATGATGCAACGAAACGCTGGCTCCAGAAGAATTGCAAGTAAACCCCGATAACCCTAGTTTTCCTTTTCTGCTGACTACTAACTGACGCCACCCCATGGGGGGTGGGGGTGAGGGGGGGGTGAGGAGCATTTTGGCCAATCCGAAGCAAGCACACGTCTGCCACCGCCAGCTGCTTTCCAGGGCCATAGGCGTCTCCAACCTTCCACACTGTCTGTGGACCCTCCGGCCAACCGCTTGACCCTCTGCAAAATCATCCATAGCCCTCTTCACACAACCACAACCCTCTCCAGCTCTCCATCCACAGCCCTACGGAGACATCCCAACCCCTCTCCAACTCGCCATTACCCCCTCCAACCCTGGAACAGCCTCTCGACACCTTCAAACAGCATTCATTCACAACACAAACAATCGTGACAAAGACAGGCGCCCTACGTATCTCACATGCCTGAACCCGATGCACTAACAAAGCACACCTTCGTCATCAAATGGCCAGCACTCATGTTCATACACATTCTGTACCTCTGCAACTCCTGGGAAATGAATGTGCTCCTTCACAACACTGAGAAGCTTTTGCACTCGACTTTTGTTTTCCTAGGAAAAAGAGAGAGAATGGGGGAGACGATGTGCCTGTTCTCCCCGGAGACTTGCAACACAAACAGTGATACGCCCGTCCTCCTCGGGAACTTTTGGGTAAAGCAAATTATGGACCCATCATCCCCCGGAACTTGTAAGCACAGACAGCAATATGCCTGCTGTCCTCATAATTGGGGACAAAACAGGTCATATGCCTGACGAAACTAAAAAATTGCTTGCCATTGACTATTTGGTTCGCCATACCGGTTTGAAATTGTGGTCAATTTCACAACAGCAGTGATCTCTCATGCAGTCTGCAAAAGTCAAATCAAGTCAAGTCAACAGTGATCCAATGCATTGCACGACTGTTGACTTGACTTCACTTGCACAGGTGTCGCACAGAGAGATCAGTTTGCAGTAAATTTGGTGTCGCTAAGAAAGCGCCATCACTGTGGTGACACCTAGAATGTGTACCCTTACATGTCCACCTTGGAGGCCTAGCTTGTTGCCAATTTTTGGTGTCAAAAAGGTGACGGTCCATCTCCTCGGTGCATGAGTCATGTGGTTTGTGCATCTCCCCATGGATTTCACTGAGGGCGATAAGATCTAGCGTTTGCATCTCACGGTACATGCAGTCCTTCAGGTGAAACAATTCATTGTTAGGCGACTCGTGAAGCATGGGTCACATAATGCCCATCCACCCTGTCCTCAAGCTTATCTCACTCACCACAAAGGAATGCAATGGCGCGGGTCGAGCCAAAAATAGATTTCTCTTCAGATGACGAATGAAGTGGGAGAAAACCAAAACACTAGGTGCAACGAAACAATTTTGCGATGAGGCAATTTGAAACAACTTGAAAGACTTGCCTTCCGGGAGTAGGCACCCGTTTGAGGGGTATGCACAACTGATGTGCTTTTGGTGCCGCTAAACAAACAGGAACATTCTTAAAAAAATTGAGGCGGTGGCATCACTGGAGAGTGGTGCAATGCATCAATATGCATCATCCATACGTACACATACAAACTAACACACTAGCTTGTTGGCAAGCAATTTCTCCTTGGTGTATGGGGCAGAAGCAGCCTTGGGGGCTCTATTGCTACTCAGCAAGGGAGTAACGCCCCTCCTCCAAAACCACAGTAGAAAGGTGTGTTTCTCTTCAACATTTTGCATGTTGACGATTGGCGATGGTTGTCCCAAAGCTGTTCTAAAGTGCTGTTTTGGGGCAGTCCCAGGATGATGGCCGGTTTTGGACCATTTTGCTGACCGTTGGTGAGCGGTTGCAGCGGCTCGCCGCCATCACAATAGCCGTCGGCTGCAGCGAAGGCAGCCTGGGGCTTTCCACCAAAGGAACGACCTGCAGATGACCCAAGCGATGTGAACGCGTTCCGCGTCGCATTCCGTACCCCCCCCCCCCGCCCCACTTGACCACCCACGAATCACCCAAGTCCACTCGAGCCCTCCCACAATGGGGTGGACGTCTCTTCGCTTTTGTACGCGACCCCCCCCAGTAGCAGTGGGCCGAAGGCCCCCAAGGGGGGGGGGGGGGGGCTAGCCGCCGAGGAGGGCTTCTCTGGGGGATTGGCCAGTCGCTAAGGGGGGGGGGGGGGGGTGAGAGAGTTAGCAGAGGTCTAGTCCAGTCTGGCAGAGACGCGGTGGCCTAAGGGGTTACTCTACAACAACAGAGGCCTCCACTCTACCTCCTCGACAGTGTAGGGTTAGGGTCACCGAGCTGGTGGAACCAGTCTTGGTTTTATAACCCTTTTTAGTGTCTAGGGTGGACCTGACAGGTTTGGCCAGCAAGCAAGCAGCACGCGCGAAATGGGGAAAAATCAGAACTCCGTCATGGTGCTTCAGATTCGGCTGAAATTTTGGTGGATGATACCTATGGGTGTGAAGTACAATCACACAAAGTTTGAGCAAGGAACTCAACGGTGGCGGCCGGAAACGGGATTCGCAAGTGGCGGACCTCTGTTTCAAAAACTGCAGTTTAGGGCCAAAAACAGCCATTTTTGGGCCAAAAAAGCCCTGGAACACATTCAAAACGGCCAAACGAAGGGAAACGGTGGGTACACTCCATGTGCGGCTTGACTTCCCCGTTTCAACGAGCTCTTTGCGGCCCTCTAACTCCATGATATGTCCCGGAAACGGCCCAAAAAGGCCCCCAGAAGCTCCAAATGCCGACAGCCACAAACCAAGAATAGGCCATATCTTGGGCTACATGGCTCAAAATGCGATTCCGAGGGCACCTACTCCACCCGCAACCCCCCACTTTTTGTGGTTTCCACCCCTCAGAATTGCCCAAATAGACGCCTAGACCCCAATACCTAGGCCCACTAGGCTGCGGCAAGCCGCAAGCTCAAGCCCAAACAGGTGGGTGCCCAAATGGGTCAACAGGGGCAAAAAGATGACTTTTCTCAAAAATGATCCTAGACCATGTGCGACGCTAAAACAAGTATTTTTGGACCGCTTTGAGCTTGTGGTGGCCCATTTTGGTCCTCCGAAAATCCCAAAATGCCTTGAAAATGGGCTGTTTTGGGACCAAAGATGGGTCAAAAATGGGTCAAAAACGCATTTTTCCAAACCTCATCCTAGACCATTTCAGGTTTTTGAGCCCATTTTGGGGCATTTTGGCCCTTCAGAAGTCCAAAAAGCCTTGAAAATGGGCCTCGTGGTGATGGGGATCACTTGCAAGCTAATTTCACTTTGTCAAGAGCCATCAATGTGTGCATCATTCTTGATGTCCCTCACCAGTCATAGCTGATGTTCCCTCCCCCACCAGCTCGGTCCCAATATTCAGTCTTGATTAGGGTCACCGAGCTGGTGGAACCAGTCTTTTTAGTGTCCCTTTTTAGTGTCCAGGGTGGACCTACCAGGTTTAGCAGCAGCAAGCAGCAAGCAGCAAGCAAGCAGCATGCTGTTTGCAACCGGGAGAGGTTGAATTATCACATTGGAAAATGTGAACCCCCAAGAACCAATGATGCCATCCTAGGAGGAGGGATGGTTGTCCTAATAAAAGCTCCTCAGCGGTGCTTCTCAACAGGGGGGTGAGGTGGCTTGCCCAGCACCCTTGATACTTGGTGAGCATTGATGCTGCATCATGTACCATAGATTTCCCCCTCCGCTCTTTTTTTATGAGTGCTTCGGATGTTGACTTAAAGAGTCTTGCTTGTCGGCCTGAATGCCCGAGAACAAAATTGGAATGTGTTGTGGCTCAGAGCTTCAAGTGGGTCCCTCCTGTGCACAAGTCTACAAGAGGTTTATTAGCGGGGCGGATGGGGGGGGGGGGATTTCTGAAAATGCAATGAGGTCAGGTGGGACCGTCTGGTGGAAGGAGGTTGCTTGCCATTGTATCAAAGCTTGAAGAGTCTGTAGGGAAATTGTGGCGGAAGACGCATTGGCTTGGGGTGCATGGGCCATGAAGGTTGTCTATTGTGTTGCATGAAGTGGATTTAAAGAACGGCCAAACATGGCGTTATCCAACACACTATACCAAACAAGATACAGCTACCACGGTGGTGTGCTAAGGACGATGATGGTCACATTTGTGGTCGTAGCAAACATCGAGTGGCACAACCATGAATTGTGGAGAGCTTGCGAGCTCTCTGAATTGAAAAATAGCCAGACTGGCGCCCAAAACTGCAACCTAGGTGCGCAAAATCTTCCTACAAACATTACAGCAAACTGCCCATGTATACAGTTCAGGCGCACCCTGGGGGGGTGGCCCCCATACTGGAAGACCTGGAACACGGGGCCCCATGCCCCTTTCAGCCGTGGGGTTGGCAACCACTCGGATTTCAGGTTGCGGGCAGCAACAAGCGGCAACACCCCAGATTGCAGACCGCAGGCAAACCGCTGCAACATCCAGACGACGCAGGTGAACCTTGTTCACGAAGTGTTGGTAGTAGTGCTGGTAGTCCAGCTGCAGCGAATGGAAGATGAGGCCGTTAAACCAGGCCCAGGGCTCATATTCCACATCCGGGAACGCTTGTATACACCTGCACGGCAAAAAGAAGTGGGATGGCGAGGACCCGGATGCTCGGATACACTGCTGCAGGGCTGCATGCCTGGGTCCACGCAGTTTCCACGCCTTCCCCGGCGAGGAGGACTGTTGTGATACGTGGCATTACGGATTGGAATACGTTTTTGGGTGAGATGTTCCACAAAGCGTTGTACGTGCGGTTGAGATTGTCAATAGGCGGCTTTGGGCCTTTGGTCCGGTCCGTTACCTCGGGTCTCAACGCGCCCATCGCTCGGGTCACCAATGCGACCCCTCGCTCCTTGCGCCATCATTATGGCGCGGAGGTATGTGTGAGTCGTTTTGTAATAGGCGCATTACATCTCCTACAGCACCGCGCAGTGCAACGGCAGAGACAGCACAAAGGAGCACATGGGGAGAACAATGGGTACCGAAGATAGCAGCAGGCCATTTGCGCCCTTGCAAGGGCCATCATCAGAAGATGCGTTTCGAAATGATGTCAAATGAACCTTTTGGGCTCAATGTGCCATCCTTTTGCCACGCCGAACAGCACAAACCCCCGCGCTGTTCTACTCGGTGATACTGGCCATTGTCCAGGTTTGGTGACACGGCAGAGCCAGGAGCTCGCCTCGCTTGCACATCCTATCCAATATCCACTTGCCACATTTCCGGTGTGATCACTGGCACAGAAAGGCTGGTGTCAGGCAGCCGTGCATTCATGCAGCCTGCCGCTAATAATACTGGCCATCTAGCTGCTCTGGAGGGCCGTATCGGCAGCCCTTTTTCTAACCCCCTACCCCCCCTTCCAGAAAGTCACTCTCACAGCAACAGCTATCGCCAAGTCCTTTTGGCACCCCTGAAAAGAGGGGGTCACACTGGGCAAGATTGGTCATTCCTGCCACTGAACGAAAACCAAAAGAAGCAACGCCCTTGTACAAATACCAATGATGGGCACTGCTCGATGAACCCGAACAGCAATCAACACACACGATTGAAGCGAGACGAACAGGCGTGACAAACAGGGCACAGCACTGGGCACAGCACTGGTCGCTTACGAATCTCGTCAAGCCAAAGAAGAGCAGTAGAAGAAGTGCATGGGGAGGCTAGGCGCCTTTCTGAGGTACAGCAATCAACACACACACAAATACACTCTTGTAGTATACAATACAGTACAATACAAACAGTGGGTGCACACTTGGAGTATTTGCCAGAGCAATCTTCAGATCCTGCAGCGCAAACTGCAGCACAGACCAGGACCAGACACAAACACACACACGCGCGCGCGCACACACACAACCACCCTGCAGCCATTCACCACAAGCCTGCGTCCAAGCGAGGGAGGCAGAGAGTGACAGGTCTACTTGGAGGTCGTGGGCGCACATCCCGGACACGCACAGCAGCACCTGTTCATGACGGACACGTTGTGTAGCACACTCTGCACTCCTGTGGACATGACCATTCCCTTGGGGCACATCACAACTTCCAACCTGCAGAACAAGACAGAATTCTGCGCAGTCATTGCCATGGGCGTCCAGAAAAAGAGAGAGGCCGGGCATCACCAAAGGCAAAAGGGCGAGTTGGGTAGACTCTGTGGACGAGGCCAGAGTGTGTTGGGCAGTTCCCATGCCGCCCCAACTCAGGAATGTGATGCACCGTGGTCCTCAGCCACAACGAAAAGCCATTCCAAAGTGGACACTGCAAACCCCCCATCTGCACATCTTTCAACGAAGGGAATCTCTGACGCATAATCCGTCTTAGTACACGTTGTAGCAGTATTCCAGGAATTACAGGCATCAGTACAGGACCATGCTGAGCCGGGGCTGCAGTCTCTCCTCACAAGGAGAGGGGGCACTGTGTCAGCAATACACGAGAAGGCCAACCGAGGCCCCCAGACCACTGGCGCAACGGAGAACGCAGGCGCCTTGCCAAACCCCATTGGGAGGCCGCAAAACACACCGGGGCGTAGTGCACCACAACTCCTCTGCGCCCAGCTCGGAGCTTCCATCCAACGCCGCTGCGGCACGCTTGGCCTGCATGCAGCACAGGGGCACACTGTGTCACAACACCCGATCAGTATTCCTTTGTCGGCGACACGTTACGTGGGAACGCCGTCGCTTCAATGCGGCGTGCTTCACCTGCGGGCACCTGAAACGTCTTGTCGCCAGATCCGGAGGAGAATGCACATCATTCGTCGTAAACGGACCTGTTCTTCGGTCTCGTACTTCAGGAAACACGTTTTCCAGAGTCCTGCCTCGTGCGTTTGGAATGCAGCGATTTTCACGGGAAGGATGTCCTTGACCTTCAGCCGGAATTCCATTTTTTTTTGAGTCCAATCATTCCCTGCAATCGAGCACGCATGGCCTTGGCGTGCCTGTGAAATTGTGTACCACTGACAACGACACATGGCAACATTCCCAAAGCTGGTTGAGCGAGGCATTTCGGTAGTACTGGCAACCAAGGGTTCCAAGCCGCCTGCCGGTCCCTCCTCCTTCCAATGACCCCCGGCGGCGGCGCTCTGCCGCTGGAGGCATAGGCCAGATGAGGCCTGTTTGGTATGCCCCTCACCCCAATCCACCCGCCCCAGTGGCAAAGCCATTGAAGCAGGAGCAATGCGTGGGGCTACTGGTGAAGACCGTTGCTTGCGCACCACTTGCCTTGGGGGGGAGGGAGGTTACACGATGAGTCGATGGTAAAAAAAAAAAAACGTAGAGGATCGCACATGCCACAACGCAGCAGGCATGCCACAGGAGCAAATCACGCCACAGCGCCGCGATTGCACGGTCGGAAACTTCCAACAAACCTCCCAACCAACGCGCAGCGGATACCTATGCCGGAAACAAACAGCTCCTTGGCCGCCTCCACCTTTCCGGGTCGATATTTGTGCTGATGTCGAAACGCCTGCTCAGGGTCAAACCGCTGGCCCGTTTGGCACAAAACGTACGTTGTCAGGACCACAGGGATCTGCACAGGTGTCACCACACCGTTGCACACCATGTAATTGAGTGAGAGCAAAACCAATTTGTCCATATCTGCAAATACAGGAATCGAATGCCTCATGCAGGGCTATCCTCAAGGGGGCGGGGGGGGGGGACCTTCGTAACGCCAATAGAAACGAATGTTCATGAGGACGCTCTCTGCTTCATGGGACCCTCTGTACTTCAAAGGTTGGCGGTTGGCGGTTGGTGGTTGGTGGCGGTTGGCGGTTGGCGGTTGGCGGTTGATGGCAGTTGGCGGCGTTTGGTGGTTGGCGGTTGGTGGTCCCTGAGTGCTGTCCTTAAGGGCTGTCCATAGCCAAAAAAAAATAATAAGGCTTATCGAGGACAGCCCTGGCCTCATGGCGTCCCACACAGGATAATGTCCGTGGTTCACGGCACTACTACCCAAGTCACCGCTGCTCCCTCTGACATTTGGGCTCATGTGGGCTCATGAAAACTGCACTGTGGGGAAGTATGCGGCACAGATGCGAGGATATGCGGAAACATTGCCACCACATATTCCCCCCCCTGCATAGGATCCGGCGTGCACCAAGTCCCTCTCCCCAGTCAATACCCTCCTCGCCTCATAACCCCAGCGCGCACTCCATATTCCTCGCCACCAAATTGACAGCGCCAAGAGGATACCGGAGCTGGACCAAGGGAGGGCAAAACCGTGGTATCCCAGGTACTGAACCCCCCCCCGCGCCTGGCCGTTGTACCCAGCGTCTTCAAGCCACCACTCCATTCGAGCTTGCAAAGAAGACGACTGCAGTGAATAGAAAAAGCAACCAATACAACCCATGAACAATTCCAATTTCAATGCAATGCCACTCCAGAACCCTGGATAGATTTTCTGCTTCTCCCCTTCTCCCTGTCAGCTGTGAACGGCACTACCGCGACTGAAGCAGGGTGGCGTTCCATAAAATGCAGCACAACCGGGGGGTTGCCCTCAAGGCTCAGTAAGGATGCCAGTTGGTACTTCCGAGTGTGCGCAATTGTTCAATTTTAAGACAGGAAATTGTTCGCATTGTTTGCCCCCGGTCCTTTACACTACGTTTATGAAATGCTCATCACCCCAATCCTCCACCAAAGCGTAGACCGAATCCCATTCCAACCCCCGTGCCAAATCAAACCCCACACAACACAACCTCGGGAGATAAACTGGTAGCCCTTGGAGCCCCTCTCCCACCCCCTACCACCCCCCGCGCACAATGGCAATTTGTCACCAGCCCAGCCGCACATACCAGTGAGGCCGTCCACTTTATGAATGGTCGTGCCTGGGCCCAACAATGCCACTAGCACGTCAAGGGCCGTGGAATGCAGAAGCACATCGCGAGGCACCATCACTTCGAAGTCTTCCGGAAGCTTAACATTGACCTCGTGAAACTTGACCATGTGCTGCGGCATCCTGCACGCGAACCAATGAGCATGACACTCCGATGGGGATCCGGGGCCTCGACAAACTGTTGCTTGCGCATCGGGGGCGCAGGCCCACGTCCACAAGCGCTCCTACCCTTTCTCGGCCCTCTGCAATCTTCTGCCACCCGTCACAGCCCCGCCGACCCTCTATAGCCCTCCCCAAGGCTCTGCGAACACTCTCCACACGTCCCCAGTCCTCCGTGACCGGGCGGGTGCATGAATCAAGAAGGCTGATCGAAACCACAAACAATCAGACCGGCTCACCACAAGCCCCAGCACCTTGCACCTACACCCCATGTACTGTTTGGTGCGGGGATGGGTCACACGACGCGGGTATCCTGCGATGCTTGGCTGTGCAGGTTAAGGGTCCCAGTTTGGTGGGCTGAAGGGTCCACCAGGGGAGGGGGGGCTACGGTATAGTGAGAATGCCCGCTTATTCTCTTCAGCCTGCCCCGAGCGAAAGTGTGAAAGTAGGACAGATCGCAGTGTGCTGACGCACTCAGTGATAGACTGCCCGCATTGCAAGCTCCACCCATCGGTCACACCCCTGAAGGGCTTCTTCCGGCCACCGGGCCTGGCCATCCCACAGATTTGGTACCATCCCATACAACGCGATGCAGCGTCATGCGAGTGGACAAATGAGCATCCTGGTGCTGGTGTTGCTGCCTCTCTGATTGTTGTGTCGCTTGTGTTTGCTTCACTGCATTTCCTTTCATCCATACGGCATAGCCGCCAGCTATTCGGCAGGCTGCAGCTGATTGTCCGCTGAGGAATCGGTGCACGCATGCACTGCACTTCACCTCGCGAGCGCATTGCACCCTCGCAACCCAACGGCCCGTCAGAACATTGCATCGCACAGAACTGGCACAGTGCCGCCGGGCATACGTCCGACTTTCGTGCGTACTCGGGGGAGGAAGATTTGGTGTGTGCAATGTTGGGAAATTAAGGTGGGGAAACGTGTGCCAGTTCTGATGTGCTCCTCGAGATTGCTGGGCGGAGATGGGGACGGAACAGCACAGCACAGCACAGCACATTCACGCTCCGCAACGTGGAAAAACAAAACACCTCCTTATGGGCCCAACGCATTTTGGAGGGATGGAGGAATTGTGCCACGCCCCAGCGCCGCTCAGTACGGTTTGGCCAATTCTTATTCATCTGGTCACACGCACAACAAATCATGCTCCAAGACTGCCAATGGCATGGGGCCGGGAGGGGGGGGAGGGGGGCAGAGACATGCACATTGTATGTGAAGACACAGCAGAGACTGAGGGACAAGGGCAGCACTTTTTCAGGCCGGGGATGTCAGGCCGCCAAACAATGGGCATCGCGGGCCCTACTGCCTGCATTTCTCGCGGGGCAATGCAGGTGTCAATGCCATATGTCACCTGCAACACACAAGAAAGATGATGTTGCAAGTGGCACACGCCCACAGCCACATCCAAAGTGTTGGGCCCACATCATATCCACGGCCACAGCCACACTGTTGGCACCGGGGGTGGCCTCTGGCGCGGCAGGTGTGCCACCGACGCAACACAGCGGAAGAGAAACCACGTGTTATCATACAACCCCCCCACTCATTGCACTCCTCAAGGCCTTCACTGCACGATGTCACTCCCAAAGTCAGCGACAACATGTCAGAGGACAACGATGAAGAAGCAACAGATGTGTCCAGGTCGACCTCATGTGATCTTGTCCAGAAAACCACAACGGGGTGGCCCCAAGGCCCATAGGGTTGATGCTGCACATTCCTATTGCAGGCCTCAGAAGCGCCTAGGTTGGTCCTCAAAGCGCCCAGTAACGTACCCAAAAAGCGCCGGGACCCAGAAAAATGGGGAAATTGAGGGGGGGAGCCCATTGGGAAACTGGTGAGAATTGAGGGACACCAAAGAATGTTGTGCCGGTATGAGCTAACCCGAAGCCTATTTCCGTTTACGTGGCAAACAGCAAACACAACAAATGGAGGTATGTGCGCACCAGAAAAAGGGATGTAGCAAAAAGTCCATTCCACTTTACTTGGAAAAGCGGCTGGTGTCCGTTCCCATGGCTGTCCACGTGCAGACTGTTTTTCAGTGGGGTGGGGTGGTGGTCAGGCACACAAGAAACGAAAAACATGCAAAAACTGCCCTATCATCTGGGCTGGGGATTGGGAGTTTGGAGGGGGGGGGTTGGCACAAGGCCTCGGTATCTGATTGTTTGCCTTTGGCGGCGCCTATTGGCCTCTCGCCACTGCTCATTCTGACCCTCTGTGGGTCCGAACGTGTTTTGGTTGTGTCAACGGAGCCCCTGGATGACTTGTCCTGTTTGAGTACTCCAGGGTCGGCTGTCCCGGAGACGGGCTGTTGCCCGTGCCGTTGACCAGGTGCATCCAGGTGCACACTCCGAGTCCATGCGGGGGTTTGCCGACTCCAGCACTGACTTGAGCGCGCTGGGGTGTGCATCTGCAGGATAATTTTCCTGACAGGGGCTTCTAACAACCACAATGATTCTTTCCCGTTTTTCCTTTCCTTCTTCTCCTTCTGCGCTCTGCACCGTTTTCGGCGAGCGCAGTCTGCCCTGTCCTGTCACCCTCCTTGGTTCGTCCCTTTCCCCCTGCCCTGTTTCTTCCCCGCCCTCTCCATTCTTTCTGCCCTGGGGGGCATTGGCTGGCGGGGGTGCGTGTTGCTGTAGGGAGGGGGTAGAGGAGGGGGCGGGGGAGGGGGAGTGGGAGTGGGTTCGTCTCTCCCTGCCCCCTCCTTCCCCTTGAGGAGGGAGATCCTGGCCCAAGGGGGCTCCTTGTTGGTGTCGGTGTGCTTGGTGTGGGTGGTTTTGGCACTTCCTTCTGCTGGCCCACATATCCCAGTCTGTCCTGGGTGTAGTTGCATGCTGTCTGCCGGCATGGTGGCCTTAGCTGGCGCGGCGGTGGTAGACCATGCACGTAGCGCCCGCCGTCAGTCTAGATGGTGGAGAGCTTATGCCGAGGATACCAGGGGTGCACATCCGTTCATTCCGAAGGATAGTCCGCAAATGTGATGTACCGGTGTCAACTGTATTGTTGATTTGTTCAACACACTGCAAATCAGCATCTTAGACCTTAAAATGCTGGTGCCCTCTTGTTGATGATTGGTTTGTGTAGCATACAACTAGAAAGACACACAAGGCCCAAGGCCCCAGTGATCAGCATAGGATAGGGATCATTGTGAAAAGGTGTGTCGGGACCACCACCCACCTGTGGGAAGTGGGGTCTGTCACAGGAGCCCTTTCCAGAGGGGGACAGGGACCATACAGAGGTTCGAACGACTTGCGCCCCGCCTCCACCCTCCTACGGAGACTTTACAGTAATAATGTTGGGGGGGGGGGATGCTATGCAGGCTACTTGGCAGGCCCTGTCCAAGCCACTGCCACTGCCACAGCCCTTCTACATCGGGCTCTGTCACAGCGGTCCCTTTTCTGACGCCTCCCCTCTTTTTTCGGAAGGCAGGGGCCATGAATGTTCCCCCTTCCGTATGATGAGTGACCTGAGACATCTCTTTCTTCAGATCCGTCTTGATATTCTTGAAAAATTCCAAAGCCACTTCCAAACGATCCAGACTCGCTCTCCCGGGAACGAGGCCATCCCCAAGTGCAGCCCCGTTCACCTGCCGGTACCCATTGGGAAGTGGAGGATACGAAGGAAACCTGTCAGACAAAGAAACACTGCACAGTTGCACTACCAGTCCCCTCCGTCAGCCCCCTCCAAAATTCGCTTGTCTATTTTGCTGCAAGTCTGTTTAGCTGGCAGTCTCAGTTTGGCAGTGTATTTGGCCATCACTCTGTTGGGCCGCTTATCTGTTTGCCCGCCACTGCGGCCACCAGTATGGCAACGATGTGCCAATGGTAGGCGGCCTGAAAATGACACCCCTTACCAATGGAGGTCACAGACGCCAGGCCAAACGTGCAGTCAAGACGACAAACACAACGACTGGTTGGTGAATGTTGCTGTAGCGGGCCCCCTTACCCGCTCACATCCTCACCGGGTGAAGGGGGGGCTTGCAGGGCTGGAGTCTCCCTGGAATCCACGGGCCGTATTGCAAGTGCTCAAGGCCACACCGAAGACCACGATCTCTTGGACGTTGCTACACGCCATGTCAGTTTTGTTGCTGGGGGACGAAAAACAGTCACGAAACTGCCCCGAAAGATAGTGTCGCCGCGCGGGATACAATGGGTTATGATGCAATCAGGGGTGCAAGGCAGGGAGTAACCATCCATTAGAGGGCTGAGGACGCCGGGCCATTGCGCCCCAGCCATACCAGATTTCCGTCCCCTTTGACCTGTTTCGGGGGACGAGCTTCGAAGGGCGGCGGCGGCATCCGTCCGGAAAGACCGCACAGCACCCCGAGTTGATGGTCTGGCAGCACGCATTCCTGCACCCCCGTCCTGCTGCACATCTCAGACAACAGGCATATCGCCCGCGCAGGACGCGCCCCAGAGATATTCACGGACAGCCCCACCACAAATTTCCAGACGTGGAAGGTACCCGACATCCAACCACCTTGCGACCAGAGTTTACGTGTTTGCCACAGCAAACAAACTACAGCCCACTTCAAAGCCAAAGCACTGTAGCCTTTCCCTTACGAGGGATTCTACATGGACGCGACCGATCAGGAACCAGTTTGACTCATCCGCTAAGTTTCTGTATGAGGCTCATACAGGGATGCAATAGAGGGGAAGGGACCTCAGGAGCGGCCCCAGAGGCGGTTAGACAGGCGGTAGGAGGAGGTTGCCAAAGTGGTTGGGGGTGGTTGTTGTCGGTTACAAATGCCATTGAAGCTGGCGTTTGCCGCCAGGGAGACAGTGGCTGGGCATAGGCACTTCCAATGCAGCCCTGGGCTCACGGCCCACCAGCGGGCCACGTACGCATCTACCACAATCCTGAGGGCTACCAAACGGCCAGAAACAAAATTTCTGGCCGTTGGGTAATTGCTGATCGGACCGCATGCGCAAGCGGTGGTGCAACACCCTGACGACATGATGACCAAGCGAGTTCTGCACAACAAACACGGCTTGCGGCACGACAGGCAGCAACATACGGCAGCAGCGGCCACTCGCCGTACGCGTGCTCCTTGAGTGTGAAGAACGCGCAGGCCTGCAATGCGGTGTGCATGCAGCAGCAGGAGCGCAGACCACCGGGGACGAAGGGGATCCGCTTGCGGTGCCTCCGGATCTCAAACTTGGCTGCGGAGGGCTGCCCGCCCCACCCGGCCGGACACCGCCCAGCCCCCACAACCCGGCCCCTACCCCAAACACGCCCTGCTTTGTTCGTCCGTACGCCGCAAACCGCCCCACTGATTGTAGGGTCGCTTGTTGGGGTTCTCAAGATGTTTGTTGGCGGCCAAGCACGCAGAGACTGCACTGCAGCTTGCGCGCAGAACGGCAAGTGCAATGAGGTGGCGAACGCCCGGAAACGCGGGCTCAGGAGACACGTGGGACAGATGGCGTATCGCATGGCAATGAGACAGAGGGAAGCAAAAGCGGACACCAAAACAACAACCGCAACGATACACAATCCCAATATCAGCAGCAATACCCTTCGTTGGCGCCTGCCTGAACGCGAACAGCACTCACACACAACTGTGGTAGGGGCGCTGCCAGCCCGCAATCAAAGTCTGAACTCATGGTTCAATTGCAAACGTAGGGGCAAAGAGTTTGCGCTCGACTCTTTTGCCGGACTAATCGGGGATATAGGCCGCCCATGGCCACTGCAAGCCGTCCCCGCTGGTGTGTGGGAGTGAGTGGTTGAGTGAATGAGTAAATGCATGTGTGAGTGAATACGTGAAGGGAGCGGGTGTGTGCTGGCGTGCGTGCGGGGGCGAGCGAGGAAGTGAATGAGTGAGCGAGTGCATGCGTGCGTGCGTGAGGGAAGGAGCGAGCGAATGTGCGTCAGTGAGGGAGTCAGTGAGTCAACGGATGCGGGCTTCTGTGCGTGTGCGCGTGCGTGTATGCATGAGGAAGGCAGTCGGGATGGAGAAAGCGCGTGCGGGACGGAGGAACAGGGTTGAGGTCTCAAAGGCGCCGACCCCTGTCCCGCATTGTCACGGCAATTTTGGAACTGCAGATGAGCCAGCATGCCCCCAAGCACAGCTTTGCTGGCCAGGGCAGGGTCACAGAGGGGTATCAGTGGACAGAACGGACACGGAAACCGAGAGGCAAGGACCGGTTTGGGGGTGCATTCAGACCCCACAGGGAGGGGGAGGGCTGGCCCATGAAAGCGAAAAAATGCCTCGGAGGCGGGGGGGCATCCGGATTGGTGTTGTCCGTTTGTATATTATCCTCTGATCTTATCTTGTCTCCTCCGCTTATCCGCTTAGCGATAAAGCGTTGTGGACTGCCTGCAGTGCAGGAGTGCCAGGAGTCTCGGGCTGGCGGAAAAGGAGCTTGGATGGTGAGACCGGAATTGCGGCAGCTCACGTTTGCAGCATTCTGCCCCCTAGCACCAACAGGCCCCACATTCGACCCAATCGTTCATCGTCCTACAGCCCAATGCGTGCAAACAACGGACCGCACCGAAACGGAGATCAAGGACTGGCTTAGGACCAGCCGCACAGGAACACGCCCAAAAGTTTTTATTGCAACAAGGCGACATCCAAACGGGACTAGGATGACCAGCAGTGGTTCGCATACTCTCACGGGCCTTCCACCACAGCTCCTTGCAACAAAAAGGGTGGACGCCAAGGAAAATATTTTTCGTGTCAATGGATTCCAAATTGCATCAGCAAAAGAATCACGAAGACTAAATGGTCTTTGGGTGTTGTAAATATCAGACCACAGAGCTTGGACTGCCGTACCAGAAAAAGGCGCCACATTCGACCCAACCCAGGGCCGTGGGGCTCCACTCCACCATCGATGTGGGCTGTGCACACTGGGCCGGATGGCTCCGGACCACGGGGTCGTGTGGAACCGGGGTACCTTGGGCAGGCAGAGGGTGAGCAGGCGCGGGCAAACATACATCCAATGCATTGGACTTGAAGTGACTTCGCCATCCCGGTTTTCGGTCTCCATCAATAATTGTGAGTGCCAACTCCTCAATCGCTCCCTGGGACACCTACACCGGCAAAATGCTCATACTGGACACACCTCTGAACAGTACTGTGCTCAAGGACTGCCCTGAAAAGTCCCCAAAGAGCTCCAAAATCCTCAAATTCACCGGCGAAGCAGAACAGTTGCTTTCGAAACCCTTTTTACTGTGTCCATCAGCACGCAAAACGCGCCTTCGCTCTTTGGCTCCCATTTTGGACACGGGGCAAGGAGGCTTGCAATGTTGCGACAGAAAGCAAGCGACAGAAAGTGGCTTTTGTTGGCATGCGAAAAAAAGAAAGAGAAAAATGTACATTTCACAGAATCTGAAACCAGTTGAGAACAGCCCAATTAACGCCCTAGAAAGGGCCTCCTTGGGATCATTAACCCGGTTCCTTTAGCCTATTTTTGAGATTTCCAATGACATTTTGTGCGCACAAAATGGAACTCGGGGAGACTGTGGGGGCAATGCCGAGTATGCCAGCGCAGGGAACAACGGAGGGGGAAAACAACTTCTGGGCGCATGCGGATGGGGCGTCTCGGAGGCACCGAAAGATTGCATACAGCGTGCGATGCACGGGTCAACATGCGTATGGGTCATGCTCTGCAGCAAAACTTGAAGCGGTTGTGATGCAGCTCCTCCTTTGCTGTTCAACCTCTTCTGATGCCATTTCTGCATTGCGTCCGGGGCGCACAAAACACTCCAGAATGCACCCCACAACCCCTTTTCGTGCGCGATGGTGCGGGGACGCATTGGCAGCACAGCGTCGCAATGGGGTCCACGCCGGTCGCACTTGCAACCCAGCCCAAGGTTGTGAGGTCGGAGGGTGCGCATCTGGTGTGGATTGCGCAACACAGGGCCAGGGGGATCCGAATACCCATCAGAGGTGAGCTGTGTTGTTGAGCATGTGTCCCCCCTTTTCTGCATCCTCGTGTCAGGCGTAATTCCCCACCACCACCACTGCAACCTTGTGACAGAGGGCAACACAAGATAAACACATGAACAAAACGCCACATCTGTGCAAAACTGACCCAAAAAGCGTCACATGTTGCAGGCAAACACCTCATCAACCAAATCTGAAACGCTCCACTGTCGTTCCTCCGCCAGAAATCCATCCAGACACTCCTGAAGAAATGAAGAAGAGTACAGAAATCGCATTTGCTTCTGGTTTTCACCGTCACAAGCACCATCAAACCATCCACAAAAATCCAATAATTCTCGGAATTCAGGCATTAAATCCGGGAGAATCGGAGGTCTGACACCCCCCCCAGCGGCCGTTGGTGTGCAGGGCGGTGTACATTTGACCAGGCATATACAACCGGGAACAGACAATCTCGCAAGCACCGACACCGTTGCGTATGTCATTGCCACGCAAAGCTTAGGGAAATGTTGCAATCACCCTGGAAACCTTTTTGAAACATAAGGGCGTTCAAAAAATTTTCAGGTTATTTTTGAATGTTCCTTTTTGAACGACAGGTGTTGTTTGCATTTTTTTGGCAGCCTTGAACAACTATCTGAGACACTGTTTTTTGCAGCACTCCGCTTGTTGTGCATCACATAATTCACTCCACAGTGTGTCAATTGGGGGGATTGTTGGAGGCCCACACAGCTTTTGCCTCCCTGCATGCTGTTCTTTGCATAGTCTCATACTTTGTTGCTATCCTTTTGGACCCAGCAAATTGAGCTCCAACCCGGTTGCCCCAGATACGGGGGGGCCTGTTTTCAGAGTTCACGTTGATTCAGCTAAGCATTAAGGATCCCCGCATTGGCCACTTGTTAGCCCAGCGGTCTGTGTCCTCACCACACAGCAAGGCGAGATGGGAGCAAGGTACAATCAAGGGTGGTCACTAAGTGGTGCGCGCCACAGGGGATGCTGCGGTATGCCAATATGAGGAGTCCTTGATCACCCCGCTTGGAGCCGTAGAACTTGTTGTGGGCCCGAAGGCTCCCAAGTCCGGGTTTTGGACCTTGTTGGAGTTCTTTACCCGGCAAGGGTTGGCATACTCTTTGAAGACCAAGTGGCCCTTCCCACAGTCAATTTGTTCGCGCGAGGCCTTTGAGGCAAAGTGGAAGGCTCGTTGCCAACCACTGCAACTCGCACTGCCGCTGACGGCAGGCACTCTAGTTTCCTCTGCCCAATCTTCGCATCATGGGTCAACTAAATTGAGTCAAGGAGTGCATTGTGGAACACCATTGACTGGTCCCGCCCCTTGTCTTCATTGTGCGCGGGGGTGCCTACCTGTGCGCACGGAGTAGTTGGAGCCACCTTGGGCTTGCCTTGGCAAACCATGGGACCTGAGCCTACCAACCCACTTCTTACTGGGTTCTCGGAATGGCTGTGTGCGGTGACAAGGATATGGCGCAGGTGGGCATCATATGTGCAACAACCTACAGGTAAATTGCTGGCGGCCCATTGCATCGCCGTCTAGTTTAAAAAACGTCCTTCAAAATTCCAAAAATCGTCAAAAATACAGCAAACCTGGGTTTTGAATTCAAAAACTGCTTTTTGAACGTTCAACTTTCGGACATCTTCTGTAGATCCTGTGGCACATCTATGATACAGGCCGCTTTAACCAGGTTGGTACAGACCGGGCCACTCTGCAATGTGCAGGAGACAGCCCTTGGATCCGCCCCTGGTAAGAATGTTTCGATTGCCCTCCTGAGTGTGTTTTAATTGCCCCCTAGGTGGGGTCAATCTACACAACAAGGCAATTTGGGATACTACCACTCGGCGGTGGATCAGCTGGGAGCAAAGACACTCTACATGGCGTGATGCTGATCATCACGAGCGGTACAAAAAGGATGGCGGCAGTTTGCAGCACGCCATGTGTTGCCGAACCACTCCTCCAGATGGCCTGGGAGCACATGTATATGTGCATACTGCACTGCATTATGGTGATTGGCCGCCTTGTTGTACAAATCCTGGAGGAGCTGTGCAAGCCCCTAAACAATATCACACGGGTGGGGCTACAGGCAGAGCTAAACGCGGTGCGCACAGGGGTCCGTTTGGGTTCCACAGCCTCCCCAGATGGGGAGGAAGTGTATTGCCTGCTACAAGTGTGGGAGCAACTGTTGAATGCCGCGTGCATGGAGCCCACACACCCAGCCAATGAGGCCATTGTAGATTTGTGGGAGTTGTTGGAGGGCTGAAGCGTCGCTCCAGCCCAAGCCCAATGCTGAGCTGCCCCCTTGCGCACGGACGCCGACTGCGATTGGAAAGCAATCATACCCCAGGGACAGGCTGGCTGCCATCGTATAGGGACATCTCCCCACCGTCGTCATCGTTCGCCACGGGCCTCGGATCTTGCCCCGCCGGTTGCTTTGATTTGCCGTGGATTTGCTGGCCCTCTTGGACCTCCGTGTCCAACCCTGTCTCGGGGCACCCAGTCCCATCGCTGCTTTTGACCTTCCAACAAAACGAACGAAGATTTTCACGCTCAAACGCTTTGCTCTGCTGAGTGAACAGCGGAGGTCCATGCATGGAGGAAAATTCATCTGGCCAAAACTGAGCCAAAGGCCTGGGGCGAGCTTTTGGCTGAGTTTCTCGACTTGGGCAGGCCACACGTCACATGATAGCAGCAGTAGAGTGAAACTTGCAGTGTTGGGGCCAAGCGATTGGTTCCGTGACCCGGTTGAAGTTGCTGCTGTGGTTAGGTGCAGATTTTAAGTAGAGAAGGATGCGGCAACATATCTCATTTATTTTCCCCACTACCACTCTCCACGCAAATCTGGACTGAACCACAACAATCACAACAGACATATCGCATAGCCGTTTTGCTACTACCTTCAACCCAAAGCTTTGGCTCTACTCAACTACCACGTGTGGCCTTTGTGAATCCAGAGGTCAAATCATTAACTGGACGATGGCAGCCGGGGTGATTGGCGCCGAATCGGGTCGGCGGCCGGCAAAATATCAACCCATGCGACATACTACAGGCACCTGGTTTGAAGCGGACCCACGCCCCTTTTTGTACTGCTTCTTCACTTCTTTCAAAATAGCCTCAAACCTGAGACAAAAAAAATCCCTGGCCCGAGCCCCGCACGGTGTCCGTTGGAAGCAGGAGCGGGCAACTTCAAGACCGGAGACCATGGTACAGTGCTCGAAAATTCAAACGGCTGTTTTGTTGGTGTCACTGCCTGGTCCTGCAGGACGCCACTCTAGTTAGACACAGTACGTGCATGGCATGCACTGACTCACAACGAACGGAGCACTGATCAAACACTGCGCACATGGACTCAGAATGGATCTGGCCAGTGCATACAGTGACTTCAACCCACACGAAGCGCCTCAGCCACGCGTCATCGGACACATACGCATCAACTCCCACTCGCTGCACACTACGGTAGACATGTGCTCTGAACCAATTGGCACTTACTGAGTTGATTTACACATCTGCTCTGGGTCCCTGTGCGTCTACTGAGTGGAGGGCAGTTGGCGGTGGGGGTGGGAGGTCATAAAGGCCAAAGTTGGTACTTCCAGTGTGCACAGGCTTGGATTGAAGAATAAATTGTTTCCGTTGCTTGGCCCAAGCCACTGGGTAAAACGATGAGGGGGGAACAGTTGTCCCTCACAAGTGTTGCTTCTGCCCCTCCCATGCCAGCACTGTCATGCTTCACATTTAGTCTGACCGTGAAATTTGAAGGTGCACATCACCATTCACGTGAGAAACGTAATGCAGGGCCATGGGGTCTGGATCACCAAGTGTTACCCCATCAGTGGTGTAGAACATTTCAAGGCACTTTGCCATTGAATGTTTTTGCTTTCTTATTCGCGTGGTGTGCCAATAGCAACACCATTTAGATGGAGTCAACTCCTTGACATTTGTCAGGACACTAGCCCTGACCTCAAATGCACGTGTGTGCAGAGGGCAAAGAGCCCATGGATGCCAACACGACTATGGCACTACTGGCACACCTCTTCTTGCACCCATCTTCCTAGTGTTGTGGCTAGGGACATGGAGTGCACACATTCTCCTCCACGACAACGCCCCTATAAGGGTTGGCAAGGGGGCTGCTTTGTGACATCTTCTTGTTGCCAACACACCCAGTGTCCCTCCCACCTAGTGGCTTGCCAACCCTCTAACTCCCCTGTCCACACCTTGTCCGGCACCACCCCCCTTTCCACCTAAAAGTGCTCGTCAAAGCCAACTTGCCCCACTACCTCCTGTGGTTTGGGGTTTGATGGAGACTCCTGTTTCGGGTCCCCATCGGGCTTGAGCCCTATTGCACCCATTGCGATTGCATTGTCCGACTTGGTGGGATCTTGCTCCCAATTGAAGAGGTAGTAGGCTCTCAACCCAAACAACTATGACTAACCACAACCTGCCATGCACCAAATCCCAACCCACCTACTGGTGTTGTGCCACAATGGCATGCTAGCAGACAAGCGGCCTTTGGCACTCATCTCTGTGTGTTGTGTATGTTTTGTATGTGTATGTTGTCTGGAGGGATTGACCACATTTTAAGGGGACATGGATGCACAAGAAGTGATGCAAGTCTTTTGCTGGTGACATGACAAGGCCTTTGCTCCGCAACCATTCGTTGTGCCACCCAGCTAGGTGGCGCTCCGTGCCTGTGTCCACCATTCGCAACGCGCAAGTTACAGGGCTTGACTAGGGTCCAACAATTTTGTGAATTCTGGTCGCATCTACTTATGGCAACGCCCCGCCGGATATGCATGGGGTTGGAGGGGCAAGGATACGAATATGATAAAATGACCACAAAGGATGACACAAAGTGGAAGGATCAATGGACCAAATCTCTTAAAGGTGCAGTTGGCCAAGCATACCAAAGGGGCTCTGGTCTTTGGGGGACGGCTCTAAATGGCCAAGTGAATACACCTTAAAGCATACCTAACTAGGGCTAAACGATGTCTACATCGCACAAGGGTGCGCGGAGTTTGGCGAGGCGTGACTTCTTGCAATTCGCCTTTGTGCCACCATTGTAATTGAGCACAGTGTGTTTGCAAAATGGCTACCACCAATTTCTTTTAGGCTAGCAGAATCCCAAGTGGATGGCCTTGCTAAACAAGGCCACAAGGTTCATCTCCCCCATTTTGCCAGGCAACCAAGACATTTGTCACCTCACTTGAATCCGTGCTTGTCGATGAACTAGGTGGGCCCCTAATGGTTCTAGCGGGCCGAACATTTGGCCACGAGGATGCAACACTTCAATGTACGCCCCAGCCCCCCCGAATTAGTCAATGAGGTAGAGCCCGCAATTTGTTGATCCCGACCTTATTGACCGGGCCTCTAGGGTCCACTCTTCCCTTGACCATTGCCCATCGTGCCACCAATGCCATCTTCCACTCTCCCCAACCGTTGTGAGCTCGAACCCCTTGCCCCTACTGGGAAGAAAGGGTTGTCCCAAACCCGACCGGCCCGTTTCCGCGATCACAAATCCGAGCGCCGTCCACGTGCAGTTTGAGACACCTTTCTACGCCTTCTGGCATTTCTTCCTCGCCCTCGCGGCGATAGTAAAGATAGCATCTACTGTAATCACAACCGCATAAAGCAGCGAACAAGGGCAATCTCTCCTTTCCACCCACAATGGCGGCCACCTGAAGACGGAAGCGAAGGGCGACGTGGCAAACATGGCGGGCAATATCCTATACAAATACCACGCGCAACTTGTATGCCGACGGGAAACGCTGGATGCATGCTGCGACACACCTGGGCTTGCGTAACCACATGCACGGCTTGCAATTGACACCTCCTGAACAAAAAACCGACATGCATGCATACACTACAAGTTGCAATTACTTACTGTGTGCACACGTACGTACTCAAATTACGTGTGTTCTTCGGTTGTCAATATTGAAGCAAAAGAAAGAAACTGCAGTAATCTTGGCTAAACATGCCGCATGGGCCACGTCACTAGGTTCCGTTTTTTGGACGACATTTGCTAAGCACATGTCTCATGCTGAGCTTAGACCTCGCCAAAATGGTGAAAGGCGAAAAACATGGGTGGTGAAGAACCGGTACGTAGACTTCTCTTCCTCCCTTTTATAATCTATGCTTACACCCCAAAGAACTTGCCTTTTGGCAAGATAACACATGTGCAACGCGGTGCGGGGTTGGGTTGATTTGGCAAACCTTCTACTTACGGACCTCTTACACGTTTGCCAACGATACGGGCAAAAGGAGCCTCCCACCATGATTGTTGGGAGAAGGAGTCACAAGACTCTCTAAGAGCACGTACAAGAGTAGGTCTGCGGATAATTGCTCGCTCGCAACTCGTTCCGCAAGTTGTGATGTTGCGTGTGTCTTGAACCCTAATCTAACATTACTATTGGTGAGCTCTTACCTCATTGCTTGTGGCTCAGAAATTCCTTTTGACGACGAAGGGCGGGGGATCTCCCATAGGTGGGAGTGGTCCTCGTTTCACACTCCTTGTGGTTCCCCTCCATGAATCATGAATCATGAACCATGAATAACAACGAACTTCCTCGAACCTAACAACAACTGTTGCCATGGGGACCAAGGCCCACCGGGCTCAATGCGTCCACCATGCACAAGGATTCGTAGCGAGCGCGAGTTAGCATGCGCACCTCGCCACCGCATCAAAATTCAAGTTGAATCCCACAACGGGGCACTCGTGAGGCAATATAAGGAAGTCACTGTCAAACGACAAGATTCCGGCAATTCGAGGGCGGTGGCGTTTGCAATATGCGACAATTCCTAAGTCTGCATCCAAACCTGCCAACAACCAAAAAGGACAGAACGTGGGGGCGCATCAATGTGTTGGGTCCAACATCCGATAGGCTACCACACAACGTCAAAACGTTTGCCGAAAGCTGCGGTGGGAAGTGGATACCTGGCAACGCATCATACACTTCAATGTCGTAGCTTTTTCGCAATTTCACCAAAGCCGCTCCAGTTACGTCCACAAAGTGTTCGGGCTTTCGGTCGCTGTTGGAAAGCCACTTTAGCAACTTTTGGCAATACCAATAGTCGGTGTGCACCGTCTCGCAACATAATTTTTGAACGGCCCATACGACGCACGACGTCTCCCACCTGCCAAAAAGGTGCACCCACGCACGTGCATGACAAATCCCGACCCGCATTTGCATCGCTTGCTACTCTACAATACCGGCAAATAGAAGACGTCGCACATCGCATCGTTACCACTTAGCTCCCTCACAATACTTCCCAACCACCACCTCGCACCTTCTCTTCTTCAATGAATCCCGTTTGGGTTGTGGCCGAACATTGTCGAAAACGAAAACAAGTTTCCCTCCGATGCGGGAAACCTCTTGAATGAAAGTTTCAATGTGGTCCAATAGCAATTGCCAATCTCCCCCCGTTACCATGTCACCCACGCTTGGGATGGTGTCGAGCATCATATATGCCCAAGAATTGCCATCCACGACGAACGTGTTCCTTTCCCCATCAATCAACGCCGAGAATTCGATGCTTTGCGGGACTCCTATCCCCTTACGCTCTCGCAACCACCTCAAAAGCCCTCCAACACCCATGACAACAACTACGTAAATGACACAAAGCGAAACAAAAACTTTGGCTCGTGTGGATGCAATGTAGCTACCCGTGGGGTCGGTCCGCAGTCGGTTGATATTAAGGCTTTTGATATTGTTGCATGCGCGTTAGCGCGTTGGCGGATGGGGCGGCTTAGAGATGGCGTCCCACAACTTCTGCTGCTCAAGTCTCGGGGAATGCTCCCCCCATTCAACTCCGAAGACATTTCTCGATGGGCAGGACCGACAAAGCCCCACGCGCCTTAGAGGATGCCGAATTTGTAGCTTTACAAGATCCAACGGACCAGATCCATGGGCCGGATCAAGCATCCCAAAAACTAGAAAACCGAGGCAACTTAAGGACCGGCGCAACCCGGAGACCATCGCGTGCACGAGTGCTGAGAAAAAAAGAACGTTTGAACCAGTTTTGAACCAAAAAAATTGCTGCGGTGAAGCGCTGCCGAGCATGTGCAAAAATTCTCTGCTGCTGGGTGCAATCGTTTTCACTTAACGCACAGGCGCCTGGAATCACAGTGCAATCTAACCCAACTGCATGATCCTTGACACTGGCCGTGCTATGTTCGACTTTGTCAGACTTCGAAGTCATGGCTGAACCCGCGAAGGTACCGAGCGCTTCCACGAAGGAAGGAGAATGGGAGTTGCGGGACGGTAAGTTCTACCGTCGCGATGTTGTTTCCATTTCTGGGGGTGAACAACAGAGGCACACTGTCAAGGTTTGCTGTGTGTTCTTAAGCGGCTTCGCGCTCCCTTCGTTGCTACTGCGTGGGTGCACCGCTTCTGCCGAGTGAAGAACCGTGCAACGGATGACACACGAGTTCCCCGAAGCAATGGTGCAGCGTGTACGGCATGGTTGCAAAGTGCCAAACGTTGCAAAGGTAGTATGTGATGTACATAACAATAGGAAAAGTTGAACAGCCAGTTTGGGTTGAGTTAGAATCTTGCACGTTGAAAACCTCAAAGGCATACGAACGCACGTTCCCCAAAGCCATGGTGTGTGCAGCGTGTACGCAATTGTTGCAGAGTGCAAAACGCCACAAAGGTGTTATGTGATGCACATAACCAATAGGAAAGGTTGAACAGCCAGGTAAGGTTGGATAGGAATCTTGCTCGTTGAAAACGTCGACCGCACGTTCCCCAGAGCCATGGTGTGTGCAGCGTGTACGGAATTTGTTTCGAAGTGCCAAACGCCACAAAGGTGTTGTATGATGTACATAACAAACAACAGAAAAAGTGGAACAGCCAGTTTCGGTTGGGTTAGAATGTTCCTCGTTGAAAACGTTGAAGGCAGTCTTTGTGTTCTTCTGTCACACAAAGCAGACAAGGCAAAACAAACAGTAGGCACGTTGTAGTATCGTGGCCAACACCTAGGCTGCTTGTTGAAGTATGCCGCAGGCCGCTTTGGGTCGTCCCGTTGAGCTGAGTTCAGGGTCAACTGCGTGGTGTTCTGCGCGCTGCCAATTCGGGACGTGCTTCGGAGAACGTCGACGTCTTCGCCTTGCTGCAGGTAAAGTGCCCCAACTGCCCAACTCACATGGAAAGAATCCAGAAGTTGACCGCCGAGCGCGACAACTTGCAAAAAATGTTGAGTGAGAGAGAGAGAATCATCGCTGAGTTGCGTGCTCGACTGGAGAAGTTGGAAATGGAATCGAAGATGTGGATGCAGGAGAAGAGCAGGATGGAGACGGTGATCCGTGAAAGAGAGACCACGATTCGCGAGCTGCGCAAACTGTTGGAAGAGCGCAGGGACTGGATTCCAGTATGTTCCTATTGCGTTTCTACACAGCTAGTCGTCGAACCTCCCTGTGCGTGTCATATGAGGTCAGCACTCTTATGTCAAACTGCCGCTACCGCGCAGCTCTGGTTGATACTTTCTGCTTCCTGGTTCAGCCTGGTGTTCTGAAGGAGAAGGAAACTATCATCATCCGTCTGCAAAACACGATCCGAGACCTGGAAGCACAGCTTGCTGGCAAAGGCGGCCTCATGCGCGAGAAGGAGACCCTCGTTATCAGAATCAAGGAACTGGAGAATATGCTGGCTCAGAAAGACGCGGAGATCGGTCGCTTGAACGGCACCATTGCAGATTTGAGGGCGCGTATCAAGGAGCTGGAGGATCTCTTGATCAAAGCACGTTCCGAAGTCCGTGAGATTCACGTTGCTCCAGCCCCACCCAAGGAGGAGATGCGGTGGTACTACGCTGTGCAGGACCCTGCTCACGCACAGCTGTTCCAAGCGGTGTGTTGGTGCTTCCGTTGCAAGTTGGCTGAGTTTCTGCGTGGGTTGTGCAGCGCTCACTTCTTCTCTCACAGCATCCCCGATATTTGGGAGGTGAAATCATGGTTGACTCCCTGGAGGGAGCGACAGTCGTCAACCCTGAGTACTACACCCAGTCTGAACAAGTCCCAGGAAATGCCCGGCTGCGTGTCCGAGTATGTCGCGAGTTTTCTCGTCACCAGGGTGTTCCCCTGGTGCATGCTCCGTGTTTTGTTTGTTGCGTTCGTCTCGAAACAGTTGCTGATACCTCCTGCAATGTGTACCGCTTTTCAGGTTGTTGAAGCACAGGGCGTCCAGATTCAACGCCCTGGCGTGGAGTTGTTCGTCCGCCTTCGGTTGGGCAGCGCAACCCAGTTCACGCATCCTCGCCCTGTTGCTTTCCCAAGTGTTTCCTGGCAGCAGGATTTCGTGTTCGTCGGTGTTCCTTTGAAGCCTCACCCTTACCACCCACGTTACCAGGCTTCCACTTACCCATTGATCATCGAGGTGTGTGCTGTGCGTGTGCCCTGCGTGAGCTGTGAGTGGATGCTTTGCACGGACGGGGTGTGTGCCGTTGAGGTGGCACCGTGTGGGAGCTGAGCGTGGGCTGTGTTTGTGCCATGCGTGTGCTATGTGTGCATTCTGTGGGTGTGCTGCGTGTGCGCTTTGCACGTGCTGAACAGCGCATAAATCATGTTACTGAAGTAAATTTCAGCTTTGGCGACCACGTTGTTCGCAAATTGTGGTCTTTTTGCAGCTGCTGCGGCAAGCACAGGTCGCGTGGGGATGACACGGAGGCCGTTTAGTCACGGTATCAAGTGTGGGAATCCCGTGTGCACGGTCGGCCATTGTGCACCCGGTATTGGTGGTGCACGGTGGTTGTGCCCGATTGTGCACCGGCGAACACGAGTGGCCGATCAGTGGACTTTTGATTCCAGTATTGCCTGCTCTTCTCTCGCAGGTTATCGCTCGACAGATCGGAACTGCTGTTGAGGAAGTCATTGGAACCGGTGAGGTGGATTTGATTGACTTGGTGGCTGGCCTGACCCGAGTTATTTTCATCAACATGAACACCGGTGGCTGCGTGAATCTCCGCCTGAAGGCCCTTGATTTCGGTCTTCCAGCTGGTGGGGTTCAGGAGGTTCCCCAGGTCACCACCACGGTATGCCCGGATCTTGCGTGCTTGACTGTTGCTTGGCACAGTTGCAGCAGTGACTGACGCATCTCCTGTTCTCCCGCAGCACCACGTCGTTGAGACATCTCACCACATCCAGCGGCATGTTGAAAGGGAGGTCCCCGTGGTGCACACCCAAACCCACACTGACATCAACGTGAGCAGCGCTGAGATGGCACGGCGCTTGGACGCCCGTGACGGCGTTATCGATGGCAAGATGGGCGACGCGGCAATCCATGTGAAGGCAGGCCTTGCTTCCCAGGAGAGGAAGGAGACACACTACAACGTTTCCAGTGCAGAGATGGCCCGTCGTTTGGATGCATCAGACGGGGTCATTGATGGACACTTCCGCGGGGCCGATATCAACGTCCGATAGTCTCTTCTTTTTAAAAGGGCGGAGCGCGACATACGTTACAAAAAATGAGAGGAATGCCGGTTGCGCTGCAAGCAATTATCCCGAGCTGTGTTCCTCCGGCAGGCATCCAGTATTTCACCTTTCAAAGGTGACATGACGGCGATATCCATCCAACAAAGTTTCTCGGTTCTCGCCTTTAATTTAGAGTCGGGGTGATGGGAGTATAGTCGATCTGCGCAGTAGGTTGCAGAGATCGGTCAGCCATTTTGTGGTGTTCGTAGTGTTGTATCTATTGTTGGTGAGTGTCATCATTGAAATGTCGTCGAAATGCCGTGATTTTTCATCATTTGAAAGCATTTGTGCTTGAAGTAGAAACGAATTTTTCCGGACCGCATTCGCAGCACCAGGTAGCAATCTATTTGGAAGCTGCTATCTACGAAGTTGCTTAAGATATGCATTTCGCAAGCCACAGCTGGACGGCTGCTGGCGTTATGCTCTTTGGCAGTCCCTTAGGCAGTTTTTGTAATTTACCCTGATTGGACTTGCTCAGTAGTAGTGTTCCTCTCATCTTCCATCATCTTTTTCACTTGTGCTTTACAGCAAATCACATTGTGCTCCGGCTGTGGCTGAGGGAACTGAAGATCCTGCAAAGTTAAACCAGGATTGACAGAAAGCATTAAAATCGTGAGAAGATGCAGAGTCACCATTGAAATTTGGGTGGGCAAGTGCAGTCCATGTTAAAACATACTGTCAACCACTGCTTTTCAGTTTATCTTGGCCTAATATTTGCAACCATGTGTGCAGGGAAATTCACCCGTATCCAGCATTTGTTCAAATGCATTTGGTGATTGTTGATCAAATGCTGTTTCAATTGACACATGAAATGAGAATCAACAATCATTATCTGCCTACCAACCAATGTTTTCAGACGCTGTTTTCCCTTTGCAAAGAAGTGTATCACCGAAAAAACATCAGGAACAGTTGCAATCGCTCCATTATTTCGGTTTAAGTAGTTTTGGAAATAACCAGATGCCGCACCACAGCCCCATGCCTTACCATGATGACCGTACATGGGAACATACACAACCTACAACCTCAGTGGAGTGCTGCCTGATGCAGACCGCACCAACTTGTCAGTGGGTGTAATACCTGCTTTATGCCAAGTGGATATGGTTATGACTTCTGTGTACTGGTCCACAGGCCCACGAAAAGAGTGACCTTCCGAAAACACAACCGAGGGTTCAAAACCAGTTGGTGCAGGTTTTGGTACTGCTTTTGAGGTAGCCTTTTAGTGTTCAAGCGGTGCTATCTGCAAACCCCAAGAAGAATTTTCATTGTAACACATGAAAAAATATTGTAAAAGGTAATACATGTCAGGCCATGGATGTCAGTGGTGTTCGAGAGGTTGCATGTACATGGTTTACTTGAGGGGTGGTAAGATGCTACCCCCAATCATTTGTAGAAATTGATCAACACTTCCGTTCATCGTAACACCACTGAATTACAATGGAAGTAGTGTATATTGCACAACACAAGAAGGATATTGTTGAATGTTTTGGGAACATTTTTGTGAAACAGATTGGGGTTTATGAATCAATTTGTGTGTGCGCATGATGAAAATAATGCCGGAGGTGGAGCTTCTTTTTCAACACGGGTGACGTTCATATTGGATACTCCAAATAGAAGCAAAGACATTGGTACACCACAAAAACAAATTCTATAAAGCCATTTGTTCCATTGTTGATGATGTGACAATTGGCCCCTGAGCTGCAAATATGAACCCAGTCGAAAAAATTCCAAATGTAGGGATTCTCACTAGCACAGAGAGCACTACAAATGGAATAGTGGCCAACAATTGAAACAATTCTCACTACTCGTTCGCTGCGCAAGTGCAAACTTTTCCGTCTACAAGTTGCCCACACCACTTGGTTGCAGTGTTGTTATGTTTGGCTTAAGTGCACTTAGGATTTGGTGTTGTTTTGTACTTACCCAGCTTCGCACAAGTACGCAAACTCCGTCGCCCTTAGTCTCATTTGCTCCCTCTCTGCTTTTTGTCTCTGCCTTTGCCCCTGCCTTTGCCTTTGCCTTTGCCTTTGCATCTCTCTCTGCTGCCGCCCGTGCCTCTACCCCTGCCTCTGCTCCTAACCCTGTCCCTACTTATTACGTACGTAGACGTAGCATCTTTGAACTATATTCTTGTGGGCAGATATGCACAATAGCAAATGAATAGGAGTCGCGGAGATGGCAGTAAGAAGGGCTGAAGAAGTAAGTTAGAAATAAATCAGAACGACGATATTTTCAACACTACCAGGTTCCAAACCTTACCAAATATTGTTGGCACGACAAAGACAGCGTTGAAGATGTGCCTAGCTCGACGCTACCTTGGGCTCAAGCGCCTGAACATTAACGACATTCCTTGAATGGATTGGTCATTGTGCAAAATATGCGTTGAGAGCAACAAGTGTCAAGGGTAGTATTGTGGAGTAGCTGGAAAACATGAAAGATTGGAGTAAAAAACGTTTGCAAAAATTGAAAAAAGAACCGGAACAGAAGATTTTGGATTGAGAAACTGTGTTTTTGAGTTCCCGGCTTGAACCAAGCCGCCTAGGCTTACCTAAGCCCTAGCCCTGTTATGAGTGAAAAGTGCCATAGAAACCTTAGCTGGAGGCTCTTGCCTCCCCTAGGTCGATGACCTGGCTTTGAAGCCGGCTTGGTACTTTTGGTATTTTCACAGGTAGTGAAATTGAGCTTGAAGCCCAAATGTTCGTTATTCATTGTCAAAATGACAACATGGTTCTTTTTCGGGATGAACCCAAAAGGTTCAAAGTAGAGTCCTCAACACAATTGACTTGTAGGATACAGTGGATCCCCAGCAAGACCGGGCTACAAAGCACACTCTCATAGCTAAAATGATGCATGTCACAATGCCCTCTATAGCGGTAGGCAACTGCCACACAAGAACACAAAAGGCCGCCTGTTCAGTGATGGTGCTCATCGTGTGTCATTCTCCCAAATAGAGCACACATACAACACAACATGGTCGCTCTATTGTCATCTATGCTGCCGCCCCAAGGCGCTTGGTATCCACTAATAAACTTGCTTTGGTGAAGCGCGGTGCCACAGATGTTGTGTGCACTCTACCACCCAAAATCTACCCAAAGGCGAGTAGTCACCAATAAGCTGGAACCTCTGCCTAGATATAGATAGCACTTAGCCCATTTTTCCGCTATAATTGAGGCATGTCAATGCTGCAGGTAGCAGAGGGAATCTTTCAGCATTGTTTACACACAACACTTAGAAAAAGATGGAGCACATTTATCCATTTCCGGTATCGCCTGTCGCTGTAGCAAAGATTGTGGAGACCTCCGCAATAATGTAGTGGGCCCATAGATGAACGGACTGGATGTAAAACAAAGGTTCAAAGACGTTCATAACGCTTGGTAGTTTTGAAAATAACCGGGTTTTAACGACTATTATTACAAAAACAACCGGTTTTGCCAATTAATGGTTTTCAGAATAACCCTTTTTTCCGATTAATTGCCGTTTTCCATCCAAACTTTTGCCATTCCTCAAAAGAGAGCCCATACAAGTCGCAGAGCACCGCTCAAAACTACCTCGGAAAATGTATTTCACCATTGACCATAATTTATTGCTATCCAAGTTTCTTTCTAGTGCAAAAATGGGACAAAATGTAATGCAGAAAAGAATTCTAAAAATTTGCAACCATTCCGATTAATTGGTTTAAATTAGTTTTCAAAATAACTGGTTGTGCCTATTGTTTTGAAAATAACCTCCGATTATTGCTGATAACCGGTTTTTTCTAGAGAGTTTGGTTGAAACTGCCCTGAAACTGTGTCTACCGCCTTGCCTGTGGCCCCTACGGTGGCTACAGACTGCCTTTTGTGTGCACCGCCTTGGGTGTGTACTGCCTTGCTTGTGGCTCCTTAAATGACAAAACTCCTGCGGTGGCTACAGACCGCCTTTTGTGTGCACTGCCTTGTGTATGCACGGACTTGTATGTGGACTACGCGTCTCGTGAATGCCACCCCCCCCCCCGCGTGCCTCATTAGCGCCACCCCCCCCCCCCCCCTGCGCGCCTCGTTAGCGCCAAAATCCCCCCCCCCCGTGTGCCTCGTTAGCGCCAACCCCCCCCCCCCCGTGCGCCTCGTTAGCGCCAAACCTCCCCCCGCGCGCCTCGCTAAACAATGTTTTCCCATTAATTGGTAAAACCGGTTCCGAACCCTAGCCGTTCATCCCGAGGCGAGGTTGTCAAGGTTGGGGACTTGGTGGCAATTCGTTTTACAGTTTAGACGAGTGCAGTGGACTAAGCCACGGTTGGGGTCATCATTCAGGTCAAAATTGCTTTTTGTGTTGGACTAAGCATTTTGGAGTTTGGACGAAATAAAATTGTACATCGAGTAAATGCTGGTGATATTGGGATTCCAACTCAGCAAGTGCTTTCACTTTGTGGATGAGCCCCATTGGTCACCGTATGCAGCAGGAGAGGCTGTGACACACTATGTGCAAAATACAGCAGCACAATGCTCCAATGCATGTGATAAGTCATCCTGATGGGCACAGCGTGAAGGCTGAGGCCCACAAGGCTGACCAAAATGTTTGGGTACCTCAACTGCTGTAAAATCTGCTGTGCCCGGTTGCCGTGGGATGATATGTGGGTAGCCACAGATCAATCCAGTCATTTCATTCGCCACATTCAATGTGTCCGTGATATGAGAGCCCAGCCAACCGACACAATACATTTTTTCTTTCCTCCTTATTCAGCAATCCTTCACTTTCATGCCGTGGATTAACACCTGGAAAGACTTGATTCCGTGCGAAATAGGGTACTGTGGGACCTAGTGTACCGCTGCACACCATCACTGGATCAAATCTTCCGTCCACATCTGCCCGTTGTCGAGAAACAATTACACGCCACTTTTTTTTTTGTCTGGGGGAGGCGGGTGTCAATTGTCGTGCACACAACCACCAGACCAGGGGCGGCGACGTTGAAAATGCCATTATTGTTCGGGCAGCACCCGTTGCAGACCGGGTCACACCCCACCTCTTTTGTCTTCTCAATCACAAAGCCCGGAAATTCCCGCAGCAAAAGTGCGGAAACCGATTCGGGGATCAGTAGTGTGAGGCATGCCAAACAGCAGCAGGTGCCACAAACCTTTCCCCCAGCAGTAGGGGCCTTCACCGCCAAGTACCAGCTGCGCTGCTGTCAGATATGCACGCACACACCGTGAAGCATCTGGCAAAACAATCATAGGGGCATTCATAGCCAGCAACGGCAGGTCCCCATTGGCACACATTGGCTGGAGGGTGTATGTGCGCTCAGATGCTGGGCTTGGGCAGCCGGGCCTCAGTGCCCCGTGCACACGAGTAGCTCCAGAGGGCCTTTCCAGTACGCGCCTCCGGAGGTCCGCGTTCACTGTGCCGTGCGGACCCACAAACTTGGTGTCCAAATCAAAAGCTCTGCTGACCTGGTGTCCATGGTATCCACGTGCACAAGGGCTTCATTGCACGGCTTTGGAGAGTGACAACAGAGCTGACATGCGAAGGCGATCCTCATGTATTCCTCAAAAGCATCAGCATATCGCGGGTGTTTTTTGTGTTTCTTTAGATTTATGTGTTGGGACATCCTGGCCCCACACTCCCTCCTCCCGGTCCCTCATCACTGCACAAACCCTCCGCGAAAGTGCTGAAATTACTGGATTACGGCATTACCGTTTGTGCACCGGGGCTTCCCATGCCTCTTCAAGGTGCCTTGCAGCAGGCAAAAGAATTTTTTTTGGCCAAAAACCATGTCAGATGTCAGAAAGTGGAACAATGCTTGCCCTCATCCCAAAGGTTGTGGGTTCGATTCTGATTCGGTCCCTCCTCCCCGTCCCTCGTCACCACGCACGCCCTCCTCCCGCTCAGGCGCTCCTGCCTCTCGCCTCTCCCATCGCCCAATTTGCTTGCTCTGGAGCCATTTCTGCCTCAGTGCCACCACCGTCATCTGCAGCTCCGGGCGTACAGGCGGCCCAGTAGACTGCCAGGGTCGGCCAGCAACGCCCCCGGAGGCCCCTGCTCTGCCACACGCCCGCGCTCCAAAACGATCACATGATCGAAGCGAGGGATGGCCTGCAGCCGATGGCACACGGCCACGACTGTGTGCCGCAGCGACAGCAGCGCCGTGTGCACCGCTGCGTCCGTCTCGGGGTCCACATTGGCCGTGGCCTCGTCGCACAGCAGCAGCGGGACCTCCGCCCCCTCCCCCGGCTGCTCCACCAGCGCGTGCGCCAGGCACAGGAGCTGGCGCTCGCCGTGGCTGAGGTTGCGTCCGCCCGTGTCCACCGCCGCGTCCAGCCCGCCTCGGCCCTGCAGCACGTCCTCGAGGCCCACGTGCCGCAGTGCGCGCCACAGACACTCATCTGGGGGGGCGCTGGTGCTGAGGGAAGAGGGCCGCACTGGGGACACGGGCGGGGGAGCAGTGCGGCACAGGCCACGGGCGGGGGGGCAGTGCGGCACAGGCCACGGCTTACCGTTACCAGGGCGAGGGTGTGTGGTGGAATGGCAGCCTGGGCTCCTCCGCCCAAATTTCTCCAAGGGACCCGACTTGGAGGTCATTTTTACGCACAGAATTTGGCCTCTGACAGCCCCCCCCCCCCCCCCGGCATAGGTCATGGTCTCCACTAAGCCGTGGCCTGGGTACGGCACAGGCGTGGCGGCAGGGGGACTTGGAAGCGCGGCCCACCCGAACCGGATGGCGAGGGACGTCTGTACATGGCGCCGGACCGAGAGGCAAGGTCACGGGAACTTTGACGACGACCGGATGCTGGACCCACTGGGCCGCTCCACAATCGATGGTGCGCACGCGCACGCTTTGAAAACGACCCGATTTTTGAGCCCCCAGGATGGTCCAAGATCCCCCGCTTAGAGGTGACCGCTTATCCCGCCCCTGCAGCGTCTGTCGGTGCCAACCGTCTTCAACCACCACCCGACCGCTTTCCCAAACGCGAACGACCGCTTTTGGCACCACTTCTGCAACCCCACTTGAGCCTCCTGCCCACTCAAATACATCCCTGCCGAGCGACGCCGGCAGGACGTCCCAATAAGCAATTCTATGCCTGAGAAGCGAACGGCTTTTAATTTGCTCACACCTCGTCCGAGCAATGGCCGGGCAACAGAGCCCGCACAGGGACTGGGATGCGCGTAGGAAGTGATGGGCATGGAGGAGCAGCAGCATCAAACCGGAGGGGGGGAGCGGCAGGGGGATTCGCAGTTACATTCGCGGCGGCGGCAGCAGCGGAGGAGTGGCGCTAGCGTGGGGAGTGGAATGGGCACGAAGACAGGCGAAAGACAGGGGACGTTGCATGAGCCAAGGGGGGACATGGGCGCGGGACGTGGGAAGGGCAGAGGGGCAGGGGAACGGGAAATGGACCGATCGGGGGGCAAGGACCATTGTGGAAGCGTTTACGTTGGGTACCGCCATTCACACGGCAATCGTCCGCCGGGAACCGCCTCCCTCCCGCCATCGGTCCCCCGTGCGAAGCCAAGCGGTTGATTGGTCGGTTCGACCCTTCGCTTGGCCATGGGCCCGGGATGGCCAAAAAGGCCCCGTTTGCAGCGCCTCGAACAGAGGCACGCCGGCCAGCCCCTCCTCCGGCCGATTCCCTCTTCATCCCCAACAGGAGGCCACTGTCGCAGCACGCGACCCCTGACCAGAGGCATCAAGATCAAACACCCGATGGGGCCAAGCATTTTCTGTGATACAACGGGAGAGGGGGGGGGGGTGAGATCTTGGGAGGCAGGCACTTTTTGAGGGCAGGCACTGCTGTTGTCTTACTCCTGCGGGACGAGGGGGGCGTCTGGGGTGTAGCCGGGGAGGTAGGCCCACACTCAACGCCTTGTTCACGGTTCCCGGAAAAGAACAGAACACGACTGACAGGTAAAAAGCTGCACATTCTATGGATGGAACCAACGACCACCACCTCCGCAATTCAATGCACTACCAACTGAGCTACCGCCCAGATCTGTCAGTTCTCCGTAACAGAGCCCTCAAAGCCTGCAGATGAGGTCCAGAAAAAGGTCCCAACCCCCTTTTGGCCTACCCCGTTGGGTGGGGTGGGAAGGCGGAGGCCGAGCACCCGGACGATCTGCCGACACCAACGAACTGGCGGTCCCTCGCGGCCGCGTTCACTGAGGACACCCGGGCGCCGAGGATTACCCAGCGCTTTCCTCCTCATGCAAGCCTTCTTTTAATGGCCCGGATAACCCCCACTAAGAGGGGGGGGGGGGGTACCTGCCTTTTTTGAAATTCCGGGTGCCTTTACCGGAACCACCCCCATCCCCCGACAGCCCACCCCCAGGCCCCAGTCCCCTACCTCTCAGCCCCCATCGCATTGCGGGTGCTGCAAAGGAGAGCAGCTGCCTCTCAGGCTGCGCTTTGATTGCCGGAAGGACCCTGCATGGTATCAATTCAGGCAACGTAAGAAATCAAACTGGCTACAGAACGCCACCACAACACCAAAAAAAAAATGCATCCCCCTTCCAAAGAAAATAAAATAGGCAACGAGTTTCAGACTTTTTGTTGCAGCTGCCGCAACTCGCGACCCTCCTACTGCACGTGGGCCTCTTCACTCCAAAATGCCCGTCACCCCCAAACCGCAGACATACGCATCATCTTCGCCCGCGGAGACCCACAGATTGCTCCGCACAGTACCCGCGAGCAGCGCCGCGTCCTGCAGGACGACACGCACGGACCGCCGCAGCCTCTGGCGGCTCAGCCCGGCCACGTCCACGCCTCCGATGCGGACGGTGCCGTGGAAGGGGTAGAGCCGCAGCAGCGCCCCCAGAACACTGCTCTTGCCCGCCCCCGTGCGCCCCACAAGCGCCACCTTCCGGCCCGGGGCCACGCACAGGCTCACGCCCCTGAGCACAGGGGCCGCTGTGCAGTGGTACTGCAACACGACGTCCTATGGACCAGAGCAGCAGGCGGGGCATAACAGGGGTGCACTAGAGCAGCGCAAGGCCCAATGGAAGGGGCACAAGGGCGGCTGGACAGGGCACAGGGACGGGGTTGAGGTGTTGGCGCTGGGGTCGGGGCTGAGGGCGCAAGGAAAGGGTGAAGTGCGCCGGCCGGCACACTCCCACCGCCCCGTCCGCGCTCCATTGCCTCTGCCTATTCCAGCCCACGCGCCCACTAGTGTCCGACAGGCCAACTGAGTTTCAGTAGGAAGCAGCCCCATCAAAAATGCAACTCAGTATTACTCACCCCTGCCACACCGAGAATTCAGTAGGGACCGTTGCGCCGAGTGCACGATTCGGTAGGACCCAGCTCCTTCCGATCACTTCTGAGCCGGCGGGGGCTCGTCCCGAATTGCCCTAGTCCAGCCCATGTCGAAGGTCCTCAGTCTCCTGCTGCTGCAACTGTGCTAATCCACCCATTCCGCCCTTTGCGCTTACTGCCGGAGCCGGTGCCCTCCCAACAACCTCCCGGGACTTCGCACCCGCCCTCTCGCGCCCTGTCCTCTTCCATTGCCTCGAGCCCCTTGCAACGCGGACCTGCATTTCCAATGCAGGGATTACTCCAGCCTCCAAATGCGGTGCTGTCAATGCTGCGCCCAAAACCGAGGGACCACATGCGGTATCGGCAGCTGAAGAGGCTGGGGGCGAAGTAGGGGAAGAGGTCGCTGTGGATGCCGAGGCAGAGTCGCAAGCAGCGTCGAGAGGGGACTCGGGAAGGTGAAGGCCTGCGGCGGCCTCAGTGCCTTCCGCCGGCAGGCGGCCATACTCCACAACCCTCTCCACGGCCACAAACTCCACCTCCAGTTCGGCCATTTGCCGCGCCAGCCACATGATCTGCCGTGGCAGTGAGATGGCGTACTGCAAGGCAAGCCCCCACGCCCCGGCGTCAATGTGGTGCCGCGCGTACACCAGCAGCACTGCCACAAGCAGCAGCACCAGCGTCCCGAAGACCTGCAGGCCATGATGTGCAGTCCTGCTTAGGCCCTGCTCCACTTCCTCTTCTGCTTCGTGCATTCCCCCTGCCTCGCTGGTGCCCTGGCTGCCCTCTCCTGCATTGTTCGCCTCCCGACTGTTTTGCCACCTTTCACCCTCCCCATTCCTTGGCTGCCCCTCCCGAGAATGACCGATTCCGCGGGTGCCACCGGCGACGTCTGTCGCCGATGGCGTGCTCCCGTCTGATTTGGGACTGTGTGCCACCGCACAAGCCCACGGCATAATCACGATCTCAGAAAATGAGTTTGCAAGGGATCCACAATGGAAAGAAAACGATCAGGGTTGGTCACAGGCCCCCTCCCAGCATTCGGTTCCTGATATGCACCGGGCACGACCGTTGATGCCACCGAAGAAAAATTCGGGGCGAAAGGCAACCGATCAACTGAGAGCTACGGGCAGTGGTAACGAGAGGAATGGACTTTAGGACCAGTTTCTTTCGTATAGCAGGGCTTCAATTCAGATTTCTGCGGGAAAGTGACAGATCCGGTTAGAGTGTAGAGCCCCTCAATATGAAGCACACCGCGAGCGGCTTCCGTCATTCTGTCCACAGTAGCAGCACCATTTGGATGTTGCAGACAAAAAGACAACAGGCTGCTTCCGCAGTGACAGCGGATGTGTGAACATGTCCCCGAGTTGTCACCCTGTGTCCACTCACAACCTCGCAAACAATGAACCTCAGCCCATATGTTATGCTTGGCCCTGTGTGACGCAACGTCCTCCAAAGGCCGCCGTCTGTCCCATTTACAAAACACACCACGCGGCGCACATGCGCGACTCCATCCCTCTGTTGCAGCACCCCCCCTACTCCATCCCTCTGTTGCAGCACCCCCTTCATTTCATCCCTTTGTGGCAGCACCTGCAGCACCGTGAAGCACACTAAGTCCTGTAGGGGTGCTTAGATTTTAATGGCACTGCAACCCCACCATCAGGATGACAACAAAGAGCTGCACCCGCAAAGCACAGCAATGAGACCCATGGTGGACAGACCAACTGAGGACGGAGACCATGGAGCGGACGAAGAACATGGGGCAGTGGGTGGAAATAATGGCCCAAAAACAACTAGTTTTTTCCCTGCACTGGTCAGTTGGAATGGAGCCGGTAGAGAGTCGCCAGCACCTGCAATCACCAAAATAAAAAAAGCTCACATGGAATCCATCCATGCCCACAAGATCCCCACTTGATAGCCTGAAAGCGTCCGTAGGTTCACCTGGGGGATGTATAACTTGTTGGCAAGTCTAGGCAACAGGCCGCGTGTTGGGACCCATCCATCCATCCATCCATCCATCCATCCATGCACCCATTCATTTCCGACTTTAAATTTCTGCTTTGATTTATTCATCAATTGATTGATTGGTTGATTGATTGGTTGATCGCCGCATCTGGTGTGCTGTGTGAGCGCTCAACACTGTTGGTAAATACTTTGAAGTTTCCTAATTGAAGTCTTTAGGCAGCCCCTGCAACATATATGCCCATTTGCTGTTGGCATATTGCAGAATGTTGCAGGTGTCGAAATTAGAACAACAGAAAGCTGAACTGGACAAAATAATTGAGGCCGCAAACGTACAAGAGGCAAGAGGGGCATCCAAGAGGCCACGAAATGATTCTGGTGGGATGATTGTGGCGGGACTGGAAACTTGTGACTTGGTGGAGCACCAAAGGGACGACGATGACAGCTGCAAAAGATGACAGCTGCAGAGCTGTCATCAACTGAGAGCCTCCAATCCACCACGTTGGATCCTCAGGATGCCTTCCTAACTGGTGTTGAGGTCTTGCTCGAGGTGGCCATTAAAGTGAGTTTCCACGGATGAAGGAAAACGGATGTTTGCCACAATCCGTCCCCCAGAAGGCACAGTCTCCGAGGACTGTACCGCCAGGTTGCTCGATGCTTCGGATATTGCCAGAAGCTCAAGCCGACGACAATGCTTGTCGGTACCTTGGGTGATGAGGTGTACGCCAGTTTTGATGCAACTTACCTTGTGTTTTTTTTTTTGCTTGCTGCCAGAGAGAAAGTGAGCAGAAAATCATACTTGCAGGCTCCCGGGGTTGGGCATGGAGTTCTGCGGAAATAGAAGCGGTGGAGCTGGGGACAATGCCTTACCCTTGCCCCTGCCCCATATGCCGCTGGCTCTGGGCGGATACCTCAAGATACACTGTGAAGCAGCCGGTGGTAGCCCAGTATGTGTAGAACGCCTGTGCCACATCCCCCACAAGCTCCAGGTTTTTGCGGAGAAACCGGCGGTCTGCGCCAAACACAAGGACCGTGTCGAGGCCAGTGACGGACTCTGTTAAATGACTCAGCAGCGGCGACTTGGAAACGCTCTCGATCCGGCGGATATCGCGCGCTGGGTATCTGTGGACATGCGAAGGGGCAGGACCTGCAGGAACGGCTGTGGTGATCATTTCGGGGGGGGGAAAGTCGAAAATTTTCCCGGGAAATTGATCCCGAAATGTCCCCCCACCCGCCCTGTAGATGTGGGTGGGCCTATGAGCACGGTTAGGGGTTCGGATGAGATGAGGGGGTGCCGTGCCCCAAGTATCTTTGCACGTGGGAGTGGGGGCCATTCTGCGTATCTGTATGCAGGCCGACACACGTGGATGATGGCGCTGTGCTCGATATCCGTGGACGTGGAATGACGCCTTTGAGGAGATCTGTGTGCACGCGCGCGCGCGTGCGTGCATGTCATCACGCGCAGGTGTGCACAGGGGTTCGGCCCTGCAGATACCACTGCCCAGCGAACACACATAGCCTCCACACCTCCGGGACCCGCCACACATCCCCGCGTCCATCCTGAAGGCCAGGCATACGCTACAAAACGGAGAGTTTGTGGTGCGTGCCAGTGATAGTTAAAGGGTTTTCACAGCTGTTACCTGCTGCTGTATCCAATTCAGGACATGGGACGAACGACGTCCTTGTCTGCCGTACTGTGCAGCCGCGGTGCCGCCCCCTACGCGACTGGCGAAACGCCAAAATCCCTCCAAATCCTACCCCCCTACGCCGCTGTGCTCCTCACGTGTAACAGTGAATTTACAGTGCTCAAGGGCTAGTAATCCATTGTTCGGTGCCTCTACACAGGTGACCTCCTGGTGGTGGATGAAAGGCTCCAAGCATGGCCTGCATGGCCATACAGTGCTCCAGGGTGGCCAAATCAACGACATGTAGGAAACCCTCTATTTGGAAATTCTGCGACGAAGCCAAGGCAGAAAGCAGGGGTGACCGGAAAAGGTGAGAACAGGTATGGGAATCAGTGAACGACGGGGGCCCAGGGAGAAAGGCCAGGGAAACGGGGAAAATTGTCGCAAAATGAGATGATTCTCATGAAGGAGCATCCTGTCGGCACATGGACATCGCCGCGCCACACCGGGCCTCGGATTTCTATTGCCGGGACCATCCGAAATTGCCCCAGAATCGGGTTTTGGGAGTTGCGTACGGGCCAGGACCTCTCAGTATGGGGCAGCCCAAATCAAGAATTGCGATCTCGGTAGGGGGCTACTTGTAACAGTGAATTTACAGTACTGAGAACGTTGTGTGGAGCGTGCGTCGCATGCGCAACCCCAAGACGTGCCGTGCTCACCGATGGCGCGCAGCAGCACCGCAGCCCTTGAGGTAGCTCTGGCCCTCCCGCTGCTCACGCGCGCCCGCACCTGTAGCAATATGTTATAGCGTAGATTACCACCAGCACCAGCACAATGCCTGGCAACACCCACGGAGCGATCCACGTCAAGATGGAGAAGATGCCTAGGATCTGCAGAGTAGTCTCCAACGCCTTGGCCATGGACACAGGGATGCGCTCATCCACAGCGGCAGTGTCATTCAGAAAACGGTTCAAGATCCTGCACGTGATCGGGTAGACGGAAGGGTGGGGGGGATGATGCGATCAGCTGATGACGGCTGCTGCAGAAGTGTGCGATTCCGCATTTTCTCCGGCCTTTTTGTGATCGAAATGTACATTTCCCCTCAACGACTCGTGCCGCTCCTTCGCCTTGTGTGCGTTATCGCGGAATTCGCGCAGGTTGAGCCTGCAGGTGTACCCACAGACGACAGCTGCGGGGGTTGCCTGGTGGCTGTTGTAGATCGTGTGCACAACGCTTGTCCAGCAACTGCTTTGCAGTACAACGTTCTAGCGTTCCCATTTTCCAGAGCCCCTCGCTGTTCCAGGGGCCTGGGAAGCGGAGCTCCGACGATACACTGCCCCTTGTGGCGGGTTGTACCCTTGCGGTCTTGTGCATGTGATGCGGTGGTACCGTTTGCGCGCGCGGTGCTGCGCTCTCCCATACGCTCGCTTGCCTTGCGTGAGGCCTGCGTCAGGGAATCCCTCCCCCCGCTGTTCGGCCAAGAGCTCTTTGGATCGCGCTCCTTCTTCGCGCCGCGGGGTTCTGCCGGAACGCAGCCGCCGTGCCCGTTGCGTGGACACGTTGGGGCTGATGGCGTCCGTTTTGGGGGATGAGGTCGGGCTTTGGCTGAGATGGGCCCCGGATTCCCGGGGCCTGCGGTGCTCCGGGGGTTGGGGAACACGCGACACCCGCCCGAGGGCTGCATGGGAAGGGGTGGGGATACCCCCCCTTCCCCGAGGCAGAACACGGGTCGCAGACAAATGTGCGCTATGGGTCTGCGGCAGGCGTTGGGCATGGCTCAGGCTTCAGGCGACGGGGGCCTGACAGTGGCTTGAGTCGCGAAGTCGCCCAAGCAGCCGACGTGGCACCCCCCGTCCCACGCGGCGCGGGTGGCTGCTCGAGGGGGCCTCGGGACTGCTCGGGCCGGACTTTGCGCGGTACATCATCGCGAGCGCAGGCGTCGCGGGGACGGGGCTTCGCACGGCCGACGGCGATGGACACAGCAACTGCGGATGCCAGAGGGCCAGACCACGGCTTACCATGGCGTGGGGGGGGGGGCTGACCCCCTGTGTGACATTCCGTCGGGTTGTCGTTCCTTTACGGGGCCCTGGACAGTCACCCGTTCTTCCCTCCGCATGTTGCGTCGGGTTGCTGCTTTCTGTCGGCCGCTGCGGCCGGTGCTCTTGCTGGTGTCGTTTCCGCGTTCGCGGAGCCCAGTAGGTGTGTTGGGGCTGTGCTGAATGTGGCATGGCGTGCCGTTTGCGCGTCAGCGGCGCCCAATAATTGGCGTATTGAGGATGTGCTGGTTGTTGCCGGGGTCGTTTGACTGTTTTTGCTGTCCACGCGCCTCTGTCCACGGGCTGTCCGTAGCCTGCCTCGCTGTGTTTCTGTGTGCGTGAGGCCCAGGTGCCCTGTTCCTCCACGCGCTGTCCCGGCCGTCCACCACATGTGCTTTTCCCCCTCACGGCTGGTCTGCCCCTGATGGGCTCCCGCTCCTGTTGCGCAAACAGCCCATCTGGGCTGCGGGAGACACCCCCCACCTGATGCCGGTTGAGCAGGGGTTGCCCTGGCACCCGGTAGCGACGGGGCTGGCTGGCCATGCCATCCCCTTTGTTGTCGCTGCCTCCCATGCGCACACTCTCCCATCCGCTCCATTCTGGTTCCCTGTTCCCGCTATTCTGGTTGCCTCTCCTGCCTTGCTGTGCCCCTCCTCCTTGTTTGCTGTGCTTGCCCTTGTCCCTCCTGGTGTGGCTCCCGCGTTCTGTGTGTCTGTGTTGCTCCTCCCCCTGTCTGGTGGCGCTCCTGGGTGCCCCTGTCGCGCACCCCCTCCTGTCCCACGCGCCTGCCCCCCCGTCCGAGGGTTTCACATCTCCGTATGACGTGGACTGTCCCGTGCGCGGTTGGCTGTTCACGGCCCTGTTGCCACCCCCATGGCGGGCACCTCTTGGCGCGCGGGGCGCAGTTCCCGCCCTTGTGGAGTACGTGGGCACCTTGTAGAGGGAGGGGGGGGGGTGTTTGCTGATGGCTCTCTCGGCGTGCGCCACATTTGGTGGTTGCTGCAGTGCTCGCACCTCATGGTTCCCTTGTGTATTGTTGTGTGTCCTGTTGGGGCTCGTCTCACTGCCGTGTGTGGGGCGGCCCTGTGCCCAGTTGCTTTGCTGCTTGCGTTCCTCCCAGTTTCGGGCTCTTTCTTTTTCTGCTGACCCCCCCCCCCCAACCCACATCAGAAAATTTTCCGCAGGAGAAAAAAATGGAATTTATCGAAGGGGCCCGAAATTGGACGTCCATTTTAGGTGCACAAACTTTTTTTGGCCTCTGAATCCCCCCACCCCCACCTCCGGTACGCACAGGGCACATATACGCCATACCTGCCGACGGGGGTGGCATCGAAGAAGGACATGGGCGCGTACAGGACGCGGCGCAGCAGCCGTTGGTGCAGCGAACGGGCGGATTGGAGGGAGCCGAACACGATGACGAACACGCGCAGGAGGAGGAGCACCCCCGTCGCTGCGCCCAGCCAGGCGTAGCCCTCCACGTAGTAGAGGGAGTCGCCCGTGCTTACTACCCACTGCCGGAGCCACAGCCCGCGGGCAAACTGGGCCACTTGATACCTGAGGAGAAGGCGGGGGGGGGGGTGAGGCCAGCGCTTCGAAAGGGTTCAGCAAGCCCGCGGTCTGTGATGCACCACACTGCACCCACGGGACGGGGCTGTGTGTGAACGTGTGCTGTGTGCGCTTTCCGTGTTCATTCCGCGCGTGTTGCGTGAGGGGGGGTCGGCACTAGAAGCACAAGAGCAAGACCGCTACGCACCCCAAACGAACCACCGCGTGTACCAGACGAACGGGTGGGCACGGGGGGGGGGGTTCGGTTTGAGACCCAGTGTCTCAAGAGCTGCTGCGATGGCCCCACCCCCGGCCTTGTCCGAGCAGCGGTAAATGACCAGAAACTGATGGAACCAACGCCTAGTGTTGCTTGGACAAGGGCGTTGCTTCCGCGGTACACTGTGACATGGTGCAAGCGGAATCACATGGAGGGCCCAATACGCCACAAAGGCCATCATGTCCCAATCAGCTTCCTGCAAACAAAAGAGGAACAACATGCATCTCAGAACGCAGGCATCAAACAGCACGCACAGCACGCAGGAGGACGAATTGAGAAATGCAACGCCAAAATGGGACGGCGGTTGGAGGCAACCGACGGCGGTTGGAGGTCGGCGGTTTTGGACAGGAAAAACATGTCCCCTACAAAACGCCCTGGAACTGACGACAAACTGCGGTGAGGGGCGGTGTGCGACATGCACATACCCCAGCAAAGTGACCAGAAGAGCCAAGGCGACCGGAGTTCCGAAACTGCGGTAATACTCCACCACATCGGCGAGCGCCACGTGCCCGACCGCCCTGTGCTCCGCCGTTGGCTCTGTATCATCGTCCACGTGCATGTCCGCGTCCAACCCGTACGTCTCTGCAGTAGCCCCGCGACGTCGGGGCTGTTCGTGTGCATGCGTCTCTTGAGCGGCGCCGTGTGACTCGTGGGCTGCAGCCCATTGCTGAAAATCGATGCCCTGCTCGACGAGGCTTGAATAACTGACAGAAGAGTCGGGGGTCTACAGCGACACGGGGGAACGAGAACGGAGCCAAAGTCGGCGCACACCCTCCGTATGGACAGCAAAGCAGTGCTGCGGTGTGCCTGGCACAACCCCTGATGGTCTGCGGGGATGCTCCGGAGGAAAACGGGGTTCGGAGTGTTTCAATTCTGCCCTTTGCCCTGCAAACCCGTTGCCCCTCCAAAGGCCTATTGGAGCCCAAGAGCAGATAGCGCCTCCGGGGGTGCGAAGCAGGAACGTTTGGAGAATGCCGGCGTATTTTGGCTGGCGTCACATTTCGTTTCCATTCTTCTGCGTCCCGTGACGAACGAACGGTGGCCGCGGCCTGCACCCGGCCACCCCTGGCCCGGTGCTTGCTGCCATCGTACCCCCGCGCTCTCTGCGGCAGATCCACCGCTGCAAACGTCTGCTGAAGCTCAACAGTGGGCACTGCACAGCGGCTGACAGCATTTGACAGTCGCCTCCCGCAATCCGATCACTTTGGCTGGTGGACGAGAGCGGTCTGCCTCGCAAGAGCCCCATCGGCCCAGCAGCCAGAACGGAGGCACGCCCACACACGTCGTCGTGGAAGACTCGGGTATCTCCGTGAACACGTGCTGTGCATTCCTCTGCGCGTCGCAGACAGTCGGCCTTTATTTCTCTTTGGTCCAATCCTCCCGCCCGATGTCCTTGTCTTGAAGACCGTGGGCCACAGTGTTCAACACACACGCCCTTCCAAAGGGGGGCGCCCCGTTTGAATACAGACTCGCGGACGGCTGCGACAACTTTGGGGAGTCCGGGGGGGAGGGGGGGGGGGGGGGGGGCGCTGGGGGTCCAGGGGGAGGGCGGGTCGGGACGAACAAATGTCCGTCCCAACAGACATACGTCAAAATGGTCAGCACGTTGTTGGGGTGGAGTACGGTTTTTTGAAAAAGGTTTTTCCCCCTTTCGCCAATTTCAGATCTTGGCTGGGAACCTGGGCGCCGAAGGCACCGAGAAAACAAATGGGGGATTGCGGCAGGGGGTCAAAAACGTTTTCACGCGATGTGTGTGCGGTCAAGGATCAGAATTTTCTAGAGAACTCAGATGTACATGAAATAATTGACCGCCACCCCCACCCCCACCCCGACCCACTTGGGCTACTTGGCACCCCCCCCCCCCCCGGGTCTGAGAACTTTGGGAGTTCCGGATGGGGGCTGGGGTTGTGTGCGGGTTCCGATCCAGGGCGCCCCCCTCGCACCCCTCGTCCCGGACTCCACTGGGCAATCGACCTGCCGACTCTGATCCCCGTGTCCTGCAGGGCCACGATGAGGGTCACCTCCGGAGCGCTGAGATACTGCAACTGGTTGGTGCACAAGAGGCGCGTGCGGCCCTTCAGGGCCCCGGTCACGACCTGCGCGAAACGAGACACGCGGGCTGGACCCCGTGCAACGGACAACACAGTGTTCGGGGGGGACTGCGGGGGACGTTATGGTCTGGAGCCGCGTGGGAATGGCTTGCGCGGGTGTTGTGTCCGGAATGTACGCGAGGGGTCGGGGGTAGCGCGGTATCTGCACAGGGACAGCGGTCCTTTCGGAATTGTACAGCGGTTGTACACGGATCGGGAGAACCGCAGGAGAACAGCCATTGTAAAGGAATTGTGCAGCGGTTGCAAAGGAGCTGGAAAAGAAATGGAAAGGCCGGGCGCGCTTTCGACTGGAAATGGGGGGGGGGTTCGATGCAGCCCTCTGCCCCCCCCCCCCCCACCCCGACACCCCCCCCAAAAAAATCCTTCCGAGACTGACCCATGGGCCCTGGAGGTGACCCGGACCCGAAATTCAGCAAAAAAAATGATAATAAGAGTTTTGGAATTAGCGCGTCGAGGGGGTTCAGAAATCATCATTTGCCACGTATTTGTGGCAAATGTTTTTGACCCTTTTTCAATGCTCAACGAAATTTCCGGGGCCTTCGGCGCTACAGCCCATCAGAACTCATTAATAGTCCTGTCAATTGAGGCCTTTTCCGGAACTTCCCCCTCCACGAGTTTTGGGGGGCTCTATTGACCCCCCGTGTGACATTCCGTCGGGTTGTTGTTTCTTTACGGGGCCCTGGACAGTCACCCGTTCTTCCCTTCGCATGTTGCGTCGGGGTGCTGCTTTCTGTCGGCCGCTGCGGCCGGTGCTCCTGCTGGTGTCGTTTCCGCGTTCGCGGAGCCCAGTAGTTGGTGTGTTGGGGCTGTGCTGGATGTGGCATGGCGTGCCGTTTGCGTGTCAGCGGCGCCCAATAGTTGGCGTATTGGGGGTTGTGCTGGTTGTTGCCGGGGTCCCCCATCCCAAATTGACAACCCGACTTCCCAAAGGAATCGTAGGAATTGCAATGTGATACGGTACACGGCGCCGCAGCTGCGACACAACTGTGCAGGAGCCGCACAGCCGCTGTGGCATGCAACAGCTGCAGCAGTCGTGAAGCAGTGCCGAAGTTGTTGTGGGGGAGTCGGAGGGCACCAACGCAGCAGCGGTCTGCGACGCGGGTCGGGGCCTCTTTGGGCTACAAAGGCCTCACAGCCACACTCACCTGGTCCCAAAGGTGACGTCCCGTGTGGGCGTCCACCGCCGATAATACGTCGTCCAGGAAGTACACGTCGGCCTCGCTGTACACGGCCCGCGCCAGCGCGACGCGCTGCTTCTGCCCGCCCGACAGCTGCACGCCGTGCTCCCCCACGCCCGTCTGGTCGCCCTCTGGCAGCGCCTTCAGGTCCGGCTCCAGCGCACAGCCCCGCAGCACCGCGCCGTACCGCGGCCCCTGCAGCCGCGCGCCGAACAGCACGTTCTGCCGCAGGGAAAGGCATTGCAGCCACGGGGACTGAGGGACGCAGGCGCACCGCAGGCCCGGGCGGAGGTGGCGGCTACCGCGGGCGGGGGCCAGGGCGCCGGACGCCCCCGAGAGCAGCGTGCTCTTTCCGGAGCCCGTGGGGCCCACGATCAGCACCAGCGCCCCCTCCGGGACTTGAAGCGAGAGGCTGTCGATCACCAGGGGGCCCTCGGGCCACCGGAAGGTCGCGTTGTTCAGGATCAGGGCCGGGGTGCCGGGACTGGGGCCCGGGGAAGCGAGCGGGGCGGCGTCGTCCGCGAAGCTGTGCAGCAGCGATCGACCGGGCGGGCGGGGGCAAGAGAGTCGCGTGCGCAGGCAGGGCCAGGGCGTGTGGGGCTGTGGGGGTGGGCAGGGCACGCGGGGTATGCGGTCGGAAAATGTAGAGAATCGGGGCTGTGACGGTGTGTGCACAGGTAGAGGACCGGTGGTTGGTTGCGGGGGGGGGGCGGCAACGAGGGCACCGGGGGAGTCCACACAAACCGGGACAGGCACACGCCCGTTGTTGAGTCAGGCCCAGTCCAACTGCCCCCCTGTGTGACATTCCGTCTGGTTGTTGCTCCTTTACGGGGCCCTGGACAGTCACCCGTTCTTCCCTTCGCATGTTGCGTCGGGTCGCTACTTTCTGTCGGCCGCTGCGGCCGGTGCTCTTGCTGGTGTCGTTTCCGCGTTCGCGGAGCCCAGTAGTTGGTGTGTTGGGACTGTGCTGACCCCCCCCCCCCGCCCCCGACTCAGTCTGTATTGCCCCAACTCATGGGGCACCATTGCACACTCGGGCAGCGAGCGCTGACAGCCGTGATGCAGGCGCAGCCAGGGCCTAACGCAGACAACCCGACTTCGTTCCGGGTGTCGGGGCTGCAGCCTCTCCGCCTTCGAGTGGGGGCCCACTCCGGAGGGCGCCGGATGCCAAACAAAAATACGGTGCCTCCCAGTGGACCGGGTCCTGGGGCTCCTGGCGAACGGCTTCGTCAAAGCAGGTCCGTCTTCCCATCGGGGCCGTCCCCACTGCGTGTCTGCCAGGGCCATCGAAGGGGGGCGTAGGTCTGCCGGGCGGTGCTTCTGTTTGAACGCACTTGTGGGCGTGTTGTGTGGGGGCGTGCCTCGGGGCTGTGCGCGCTTTTTTCGGGGCTGTGCATACGTGGGGGAGGGGGGGGGGGTGGCACTGCGGAGGGCGCGAGTGGAATGTCGATTCCTCTGCTCACAATCGCAGCCACGGCGACCGTGGCCCCCACTCCCCGTGCCTTCACATATGCGGTCACTCCATTTTGCTGTGCACCATCGCCAACGCGTTCAATCAACTGTTTTCATAGTAACGACTGAAGAACACGAAGAGGAGCGCAAACATGCGCGACCGGAGGATGCGTCAAGCGCCGCCGAGGAGGCCACGAGGCCAGCAGCGAAATCGCCCCAAACGTCCAAACGCAGGCGTTAGCGGTCCGAAGCGACAAAAATACGGCGCGATGCCCAGTGACTTAGGGCGATCGGGCCCCGATTTGGAGGGGGCGGACCATCCGAAATGGGCTGGGCGTGCCGGGGGCTTTGCCGCACTTCGGTTGTGTCGTGTGGAGGCTCCAGGCCGTTGGGGGCCGCTGCTGCGGCGGTGTAGATCGTCCGCTGCCCGCCCTCTCTCGGGTCTTGGTGGGCTTCCGTGCCGACCGGACTCGCGGGTACACATTGGCGCGCGCTGTGGGCGTTGTGTGGCAGCTCACATCTCCGGAGGTCGGCCTGTCGGGCTCGACTTGTGGACCTTTTGGGGTGGGGGAGGGTGGGCTGGGGTGCCTTTGACGTCCGAACACCGAACCGAGCGGCGCGCAAACCCGGTCGTCACGCTTTGACGGCCTGGCACAACGTTTCGACATCGCGGGTGAGCCAACCCCCGCCCAACAATTTGTTTGTCCGGGCCCTGGGGCTCCCTTTGTTTGGATGTCAGCGGACGTTCTCTTGGCCTGCAGCGCGTCCCGCACGAGCGCGTACCGTGAGCCACAGGCGCCTTGACTGACCCTCCAGGACACTGACATTGCGTGGGCTCAGCCACGGTACCCAGTGTCAAGGGGTCGGGGCCGACAAGCGGAACGGGGCAGGCGTGCCTTGGGCCTTTACCTGCCGACATCCTCCGGCTCGTCCTCGTCGGAGTACAGCAACACGGGCTCGACGGCAGCCGTGTCCATCAGCTTCTGGATTCGGTTGAGAGAGACGGAGCAGGCGATGCTCGCGGAAAACAGCAACGGTACCAATTGCATGGAGTCCTGCGGGATGGCGGCGGGGGGGGCTCGGGCACGGGCGGGGGCTGGGCTCCGGTGGTGGCTGTGGCATATTGCACATATACGGAGCCCCCGTCTGAGGCCCTCACCCCCAACTCTTGTTCATTAGCACGGGGCAGTGAACGATCCCGCGTCTCCGCAAATGCGTGTTTCCGGACTCGGCCACCGCCATATCCACAGCCCCAGCCCCCCGCCCGCGTTGCAGCGCCATCACGCACCCCCACCACAAATCCCATGGCAAATGCGGGTCGCAAAAACCACTTTCGGCCACCTTTTTTGTTTTGGTAATTTTTTCATTCCACCAAAACTCACACATTTTTGTCATCGGAAGTCCCCCCAAACTATTGAAACGCTATCGGTGGTGGGCGGCTGGGGGGCTGGTTGGTGGAGGTATTTGAGGGCGGCAGGCTCGGGGTTGGGGGGTATTGGGGGCCGGAGAGGCAGAGTGGGGGCACAAGGGGGTGGTTGCAGGAGGCTGGGTGGGTTGTCGCCAAAGCGTTCTAGCGCAGTTTGGCGGGTTGGCTGGCGCAGTCAGGTACTATCCCAACCACCAGGACACATGCCCTCTTGGTACGCAGAGGCTCCTTATTGCGGCTTCTTTACGGGGCCCTGGACAGTCGCCCGTTCTTCCCTTCGCGGGCTGCGTCGGGTCGCTGCTTCAGACGGCCGCTGTGGCCGGTGTTCCGTGTGGCGTTGAGGGGGCCCCGCTAACGTGGAAACGACACCACAAGGGACACTGGCCACAGCGGCCGTCAGAAAGCAGTGACCCGACGCAGCACCCGAAGGGAAGAACGGGCGACTGCCCAGGCCCCCGTAAAGAAAGTGCAACCAGTCGGAATGTCACACAGGGGGTTAACCCCCCCTCCACTGCATCCCTGCCGTAGACGGGACCCCTCCCACACGCCGCACCGGGACCTGCAGCAGATCGATCCACGCAAGGCTTGTGAACGCCGTAGTACTGTCCAGGTCATGACCGAGGACGCAGATGTAGTAGGCGAAGGCCGCGGTCGCCACCACCACATAGGCCACCAGACCCTGGAAGTTGCTGAACGCCCGGAGGTACTGACAGGCCGCCTGCTGCTTCAGCTCCGCCGCCCTCAGCGTTTGGACGCGGGCGTAGGCCCATTCTTCCCACGTGTATATCTTCACGGCCTTCATGCACATCACCACTTCGGCGACACTGCGGCCACGCATGTCGCGGAGCGCCTGAATGGCCTGGAAAGGCAGGAGGGCGCTGCGCAGGACACACTGCACCCCACACCCACACCCACACCCACACCCACACCCAGACCCACACCCAGACCCACACCCACAACCACACCCACACCCACACCCACACCCACACTCACACCCACACCCACACCCACACCCACACCCACACCCACAACCACAACCACACCCACAACCACACCCACACCCACAGAATGAATCCCTCGACATGCACCCTTGTCCCCCTTCTCTCCAGCTCTCTCTAAGCCACCTCAACCTTCTCGAACTCTTTGACACTCTGCCTCCCTCGCCAACCATCCCTGACCCCCCCCAGCCTTCTATACCCCTCGGCGACCGTTTGCAACCCCCTGCACCCACTGCCGCATCGACTGAAGGGATTGAAATGGGACACATCCAAAATTGCCAACCACGGCCCATTCGCAATCCTCCATCTTTGGTATGCACTGACACGACTGTGCATCGTGGACCCAGTACGCGATGGTGCACGACCCATGCACACCACCGATATACCATCGTGTGCACCCGGTGTATTTATGGTGCACAACGGTCGTGCACCGTTGTGCTTGCAATGTAACTCATGGTGTGCTTTAGATTTTGTTTTCTGTTTTAGATCAGTTGTCCTTGCGCATGTCGGCTTCTGCAGTCAGCATTTTCCAGAATTGTGACCGATGTTGGTGTGGCTCTGGGTGTGGGTGTGGGTGTGGGTGTGGGTGTGAGTGTGGGTGTGGGTGTGGGTGTGGGTGTGGCCGTGGGATGGGTGTGGGTGTGTGGGTGCGGGTGTGGGGTCTGGCAGCTTATCGCCGGTCTGGGAAAGAAAAGTGGTAGACAGCAGTTTTGGGGTAGTTTTGGGCAAAAAGTGGCAATTTTTGGCCCAAAGCTGCGTAGATTTGGGAGGGCCACCCCCGCCTTGGCGCCTCCGCCACGGATTGCCATCGGTGAGTTTTTGTCTGAAAACTTGGATTTGGCAAGGCCCTGTGTTCTGGGATGGCTAGAGCAGAGTAGAGCCCGAAATGTTGGGACGGAGCACGTCCCCAAAATACCATCCCCAGCTCCAAATCACAGAGAAAGCCTGATCTCCATGGACAACCAGAGAATGCAACCAGAAAATTCCATGGTTCCAACGTTGTGGGAACAACACCCGTGTTGGTCTGACACAGGCGATGGTCTCGCAGGGTGTAGGTGGGGGGCAATCGGATTCACAGGGCTCCAGAGCGCACACTGCTGGGTGCGCGAAGGTTTGAACGGCTCATAGTGTTGTGGTACCGTGCCAATCCTAAAACTTTGCGGAACCCTAACTTTTGCGTTGGGTGTTTTGACTTTCATTCATGCAAAGCTTTTGGGTGCTGTCGCAAAATTGTTGCAAAACCACCCAAAGTAGGGAAAAACTATTTTATTTTTGCGATTTTCCCCCGCAGAATTCAGTTTTGCGGAGCTGTTTTTGGTTGACTCAGTCCAAAACGTTTTCTGATTTTTGAGTTTGTTTTGCGGAAATTAACAACTTGTGCCGGAAATTAAATGTTTTCGCAAAAATTCAGGATCGGCAGGGTAGTGTGGAGGCCGGCGGGCAGGGATCACCTCCACCATGTGCTTCGTCAGAAGGCTCGTGAGGAAGGAGCAGCCCACGATCAGTGCGGTCAACCCCACTGCCACGAAGGCAGCGGTCCCGAGGAGGGAGTACAGCATGTACGTGGTCAGCGCCCCGTTGAACCCGAGCACCAGCAGCCGCTGCACCACAAACACGATGTGGCGGTCCGCGGGCTGAGCGCAGTCGGTCGCCATGATGTTGTTGAGATCGCCGACGGTGTAGTGGTCGTGCACCGACCGGCAGAGCGAAGCGGTGTAGACCATGTGGCTGAGGAGGCTGCGCATGTTGTTGGCCGCGCGCACCTGCGGCAGCGACGTGGGGGCGTGCCTTCGGACGGCATCCAGTGCACCGCAGGCCCGAAAGATCGATGCAGAAAGAGGGCGCAGAACTGTCATTGGACGGCGGGACGCAGCGGCGGCAGCCGCAGCGGCGTCCCTGAAAGGGAGGCGTCGCTCTTCGGGCTCCGCCCGATGTTCGTCAGTCAACTCAGAGGGTACCTTTGCCCGGCGCGCCCGGCATCCGAATCAATGTTCCGGCCCTATCCCAATGCTTTACCCCCAACATCACTCCCTCCTCCAGCCGCTGCAGCTCCTACCAGCCAGACAGGTAGCAGCTGCAGCAGCTACCTAACCCCTGCCGCCTCGGGGGCTCACGTGTGGGCGGAATGGCAACATCACCCCTGCCTTCTGGGAGGTCCCCAACACGGGGACAAAAAATGGGGAAAAGAGGGGGACAACTGGGGGAAGATTAGGGGAAAACGTTACCCGGCGCGCCCGGCGCGCTAACGTACTCTCTCAGCCCCCCTGTGTGACATTCCGTCTTGTTGTTGTTTCTTTACGGGGCCCTGGACAGTCACCCGTTCTTCCCTTCGCATGTTGCGTCGGGTCGCTGCGTTCTGTCGGCCGCTGCGGCCGGTGCTCTTGCTGGTGTCGTTTCCGCGTTCGCGGAGCCCAGTGGTTGGTGTGCTGGGGCTGTGCTGGATGTGGCGGGGTGTGCCGTTTGCGCGTCAGTGGCGCCGAGTAGTTGGCGTATTGAGGTTGTGCTGGTTGTTGCCGAGGTTGGTTGACTGTTTTTGCTGTCCACGCGCCTCTGTCCACAGGCCGTCCACAACCTGCCTCGCTGCGTTTCCGTGTGCGTGAGGCCCAGGTGCCCTGTTCCTCCAACCGTCCCCCCCCCCCCCTGCGCTACGGGGTACAGATGCGTGTGCACGACCGGTACCGTCAGGCACAAAGCAGAAGTGCAAAGCAAAAAAAGTCAAAGAGAAAAGCTCGTCACTGACATGTCATGGGCGCCTTTCGCTGCAGCGCAGAGGCAAAGACAAGAAGTGCGATGCAGTTCTGCTGCCCCTAAGTCCTATGAACTATTTCCTGGCGGGCTCGCGTATCATCGGGCACAGAAGACCCCCTTCCCCCGTGCTCTCTACAATTGCCCGTAACGGCCACGCCATTGACACTTCGCGCCTCCCGCTTGCAATGGTGCCCGGTGGTGGGCGCGACCGGCAGTACGACCAGGAGCCGCGTATTGTCCGGGCATCTCGTGCCCCCACCAGCAAGCCCCCCCCCTGTGTGACATTCCGTCTGGTTGTTGCTCCTTTACGGGGCCCTGGACGGTCACCCGTTCTTCCCTTCGCACGTTGCGTCGGGTCGCTACTTTCTGTCGGCCGCTGCGGCCGGTGCTCTTGCTGGTGTCGTTTCCGCGTTCGCGGAGCCCAGTAGTTGGCGTGTTGGGACTGTGCTGAATGTGGCATGGTGTGCCGTTGGCGTGTCAGCGGCGCCCAATAGTTGCCCCCCCCCCCCCTCCCCTCACCCGCGGTCCGCGCGGCACGCGCATACCGCCTCGAACCACCAGATCTCGATCAGGAGCCAATACATCAGCACCGCAGCCCACAGCCCCACGGCCAGTGTGTAGCCGTACCACGCCTCCTCCGGGGCCTGCGCAAAGCGGAGCAGGCGGTGCAGCAGCACCGGGTGCGACCACCCGACGAGGGTCGTGGGGATGAGCAGCAGCACGGAGCCGGCCACGGGCCGCCAGCAGCCGCGCACCAGCGTCGCGAGCACGGAGGGGGACTGGGCCCAGGAGCGGGTGAACACCGCGTGGAGGTACGGGGGGGTGTCGAGGCGCGGGAGCGGCGGGAGGTCCGCGTGGTGCAGGGCGCGCGCGCGCCACCCCCGATACAGCGTGGGGAAGGCGAACGTGAACAGGAAGTGCCCGATGGGGCCCATGTCCTCCGGGGGAGGCACGGCTGGTACGGCCGCCAGCGGCGACAGCAAAGGGCTCCCTCCGGCGGGCTGGGCGCGCGCGGCCCGTCCGGCGCCCCACGCCCCGTGGCCCCGGGCTGTGTGAGCCGCGAGCACCATCGCGACCCCGGCGGCGAGGGCGGCGGCGCTGCAGGACACGGCTGCGGCCCGGGGTACGCGCGGAGGCGAGAGCAGCGTGGCGGCCTCGGAGCGCAGGAGGGCGAGAAAGACCAGCGCGGTCGCGCCGCCGTACACCGCGTGGGGTGCGCGGCCGCCGCCGGGGAGCATGAGCGCGCACGCGACGCATGCAGCGGTCAGAGCGAGGGCGCTGGCGAAGAGGTAGACGGGCGGCGTGGTTCCGGACTGGTACGCGCGCAGCGCGACCAGCGCGGGGCCGTACAGCGCGAGGCACGCGGCCAGCCACCGCTGCCGGCGCGCCCAACGCGGTTGGCGTCTCGCGGGGCGCAGGCCGAGACACGTCCGGTGCGAGGCGAGGCAGAAGCAGGCGACGAGGTACACGCACTGCACGGGGGCGAGCAGGCCCCAGTGCAGCGCGCAGTCGCTGAGGTCGGGGTTCAACCAGCGGTAGGCCGTTGCATGCTGGACCCACAGAGCGGTGGGAGACGGGCAGCCGAGGCGGAGGTAGGCCTCCACAAGGGCCATGGATTGGGACACTGAGGAGGCGTGAAATTCGGTGCCGTGGGCAGTCGCGGTGGCACTTGGCTTGCCTTACCGGGGCCAAATGGATAGGAATGTCCCGAAGGGGGACATTTCTTTCCTCGTGCACAGGCGTAGCATAGAGGATGACTGAGTTGTTGGAGGGCAAATGCAAAGGCAGTTCCATAGCATTGTAAGCGTCTTTCTCAACGCTGTGCCCCCACCAGCCCGGAACCTGTCGGGTTGAGGGTACCCAGAAGATGACCACATTCATTCTCATGCCAAAGGATCAGGCATGCAGCTGTAGTAGCTGTAGCAGCACTAGTGTTTAGGAATGTGGGTGGACTTTCACTTGTGTGGTTGGATGAACACTAATATGCAACTTTGAGGGCCTTGATTTGGACGTGTGTATGGTATACATATGCTGCACGTGTACCTTCTAATTAACACCCCTGTCTCAAACATTCTGTCGCTCCTATGTGGTTTGAGGCGTCTGTGTGGGCCAAAATGAGTCTAAGGGCTTTGAAATATTTTAAACCCACTTTGTTGAAAATCAGCCATGGTCTCCAATCATGTTTGGATCTTTAATGTTCTGGCCAATATGACCTGCTGCACGGAGAAACAGAAACTGTGGGTCAAAACAGCTGCTTGTGGGGCTTCGCTGTGCATACAACTGCGGTCAGGCACCACTTTGCGAGATGCTCAAATGAGTGGGGGTCAAAACAACGATTCACCTGCTTTTGAGAAAATCATGAATGTTTTGGTTCTTGCAGTCACAAAAACTTTTTAGCTCCAGCTGCAAGGTTTTGAGATGATGAAAACCACCGCTTTTCCAAATATATTTCCAAACTCTCCAAAGGAAACCCAAAGGTTAGTAACAAGAGCATCAGGATCAAATAGAATTCTTCAAGGTTTATTTTCCATCACAACAAGGGCTGCAGAGAAGTGCAAATAACAAAGATAGACAAAGATTCATCATAACTTCACTAAACCCCACCCCACACCGCATGCCCCGGTGGAGGTTCCGTTCTCAGAGCGGGGGTGTGTATGACCATCTTCCTACTGAGTGATTCTCCTACCGCACATGTGCATGTTGTACAACAAGTTCGGGTTCATTCAGGGGCTGGACCAGGGTGCATCTCCTTTGACAGTTAGTAATGCGGACAGGGCGTCGGGGCCGTATACTACATGGGGCCTTTGGGGCATCTCCCTTGCGCTCCTTGCCTATCCATGGACCTGGATGTGATGCCATCATACGCAGATAACACTGCTGTGGTGCTTGGCGGTAGATGTCAGTTGGTACCAACAATCCTCATTCCCCCCCCTTGGGTGCTCTACAGCTCCTGTCCCAGCACTCTGGTCCTTAGCTGTTTTTCGCTGAACGCTTGGCTGCATGTGCGGCAGCAGCACGGGTGTCATGCTCGCATGTGCATGTCGTGCTCGCATGTGCCCCGTGCGTGGGGTTAATGGTGGACTTCAAAACGCATGATGTGCGTTTAGTCATAGTTCTACAGTGGCGACTCTCCGCCTCTAGAATGGTTGGTTGTAGTGGCAAGCAGCAGTTGGTGCCAGCAATCCTTATTTTCATGCCATGGCTTTTCAAGCCCTAAAGTAGTGTACACCACGGAATTAATTGCGTCATGGACATAGGGTGCCAAACAGAAATGTGCGAGCCAACAGCAATGAGTCCTGCGCTGAGTGGGTGAGCGACTCACAAAATGGCGCATGACAACAGGTGTGCGTACAATGAAGCTTCGCAAGCCGTTGTTTTGGCCCACAGTTTCTGTTTCTCCATGAGGTCATGTTGGCAAAAGCCGTCAAGGATCCAAGGATCCATTTTGAACCCCCCCCCCCCCCCGCCCTCCCTGGCGAAACGCGGGTTTCCGTTGGGCGAGGGTCTAGAGGGGGGGTCCTGACCAAAAACTAATTCAGGGATGTTGACGAGAAAATGATTTTACAAAGGGTTGAATCGGTGGTGTCCTCGGCGTAGGGTACGGAAAAGAGGCCTAAAAAAGGAGGGTAGGTGGTGTTTTGCCATATATGCGGGCCTGCGTAGCTTTGATCTATCAACCTCTGCGAGGTGATTTATTCGTACTTCCATTGTCACCAAATGATCACGGTGATTTTACGATGGCCGATGTGGTCTTGGATCTTGGTACATCAGAGAAGATGATGACAATATTTGTGTTTTGGTGCATTTTGTTTTTGTGATCTCCAGACATATTTTCATTGGTATACAGTGTGGTTTCCGGTGTATTATGCGATGCCCACTGCATATGCAGTCCCCAGCATGAGCACATTCCCATCAGGGCTTTGGTGGGTTGGGGTGGGGTGGGACGGTGGGTTGGGCTGGGTGGATGGGTTGGGTGGGTTGCTAGGTGGGTGGGTGGTGGCACACAACAATGAAATAATTCAAAGAATAATGGTAGGCAAGTAGACACGGGCTCCTCCAGGAATTATTGGGGTCTGGGGAGGGCAGGAGGGAGCGGGAATGCACTCGTGCACGCCAGCACTCCGTTGCACTCCAATCAACTTCAACAGACCGAATGACGTCTAGGGCTGCTCTGCAGCTCCTGAGGAGCTTTCTCCGGCCGCTTTTCTTGCTTTGTTCTTGTCTGGTGGGTCCCAACGTGTGTGCATGTGCGTGCGTGCGTGCGTTTGTGTTTGTGTGTGCGTGCGTTGTGTGTGCGTGTGTGTGTGCGCGCGCGTGCGAGACAATGCAGAGCAATAAAGCGTGTGGTGTGGCTTTGTGTCGAGAGACAGATCTGGTGTTAGCTTCCGAAAGCCTCAGAAGGGTTGGGCCATACCTAAGTTGTGTGGGGGCCTTCTGGGGATCTGCGACCTACAACGACGCAAAGATGGCCCACACCGCTTTGCAGCCCACACTCTCAACGGCAGTGTTGTGGGCGTTGAGACAGCAGACCCTGCGACCTCCCCGGGCCTCCAGCAGCAGGCTGTACGGTGCACCGACAACCAGAAGGGCATGAGCGGAATGGGGAAGATGGGCCTGCAGTCTGTCCTGGGCCTCACGCAGTCCCAGCGAGCCCAGCAGCAGGCAAGCCAAGCCCAACCGACCCCCCCACCCGCTGCGCAGCCACCAGTACAAACAGAAACCACCCAGAAAGTCTGACCAATGGTTCATCGTGCGATGAGTGCTATGAGCTAAAGAAAGTTGCAAACGCATATCATTGTGACGTGTGCAATGGCTCAGAAAATACGAAACCTTCGCTCAGGGCCTCTGAATGACAGTGGCCTAGAGTCCCAGCTCCTCCTCCCTGCCCCCCCCCCCCCTTCCCGCCAACGCAGCCCTGCCCATGACGGCGTTCCTCTTCTACCTCGTGGCATTTCTCGCGCTCGCACGAGCTGATGCGGCCTCCGAGCAGCAACCTTCCGCCGCCGGCATCGCCGCCGCCCACCTGAGGGCTCTGGCCCTGAACGGCACCGGGTCCTGGGGCACCCGCGGCGACCTTATGGGGCTGCTGGTCCGCCTCCCGTTCCACGACGGCGCCACGTACAACGGGACGGACGGCGGGTCGGACGGGTGTGTCGACCTGCAGAGCCCCGAGAACAACGGGCTGAAGGAGGCCATTGACCTGCTGGAGACGGTCCGGGCGGCCGCGGCGGCCCAGGCCGCGGGGCCCGGCCTCTCTCGGGCCGACCTGTGGGCGTTGGCCGGGAACGTCATGATCGAGGCGGCGGGGGGGCCGGCGCTGGAGTTCAAAGTGGGCCGCGTGGACGTGGCCAACTGCGCGGGGCAGGGGGCCCGGCACGTGGACGCGGAGTCGCGGTCGTCGGTGCGGGTCGCGGAGGTGTTCGTCGAGCGGCTCAACTTCACGCATCGCGAGGTGGTCGCCCTCATGGGCGCCCACGTACTTGGGAGGCTGAACCTGGCGAACTCCGGCTACGAAGGCCAGTGGGTGCAGCGGAACGACCGCTTCACCAACGCCTATTTTGCCGACCTGCTACAAAAGCCGTGGGTCCGGACCGAAGCGGATGTGGCACCGTTCGGGAAGAGGACGACCTGGAGGGTCTTTGAGGTGCCCTTTGATCCGACTCATTATGTGGCCTTGATGGGCGTTGCTGTGCCCGTTGTGCTTTTGCTGTGCCCGTCGTATCATGTGCCCTCGATGTGCCCCTGATACCCCATGGACCGCTGATGCACACGACGCGCTTCCAGGACTCGAGGATGAACTTCGGCCCCGAGAGCATGCTCCAGACAGACGTGGACCTCGCCTTTGAGACGACGACCGGGCGCCGGTGCTCCCGCGTCGGGGGGGTCTACCGACGGGCCACATCCTGCCTGAACGCCACCCATGCTTTCGCGTCGCACGTGTGGGAGTTCGCCGCCGATGAGGCAGCGTGGCTGGGGGAGTTTGAGGTGGCGTGGGCGAAGCTCACTTCCATGACCAACGCGAAGCTCACGTGTGCGGTCCCCGGCTGCAAGACCCCGTATTATGAGAAGCCGCCGGACACGACATCGTCCGTTCGCAGCAGGCGGACGGGCTGCGGTTTCCTCATAGCCGTTGCTGCGGCCATAGGGTCTGCGTTCCTGCTCGGAGCTTGAGGAGGGTCCGTGTAGGCCGCCGCGACCAACTGAAATGTATTACGAATTATTATATATTGAAATCGGTTTTTCATCTTGGGTTCCCGTCCCGTGTACCAAATTTCAGGTGATCAATTATTTAATTTCACGTTGCCATATTGGCGCTATTTGGGTGCATGGCGGGGAACACCCCAGCTTGACCCATAATTTCGAATAATACTTTTTCCTCCATTTCTAAGCAAGCCAAATGCAACCAACTTCGCTCCCGGCAAAAACAGAAACTTTTTTCTGTGTGGGCGCTCGCTGCTCCTGAGTGGGGACATCCACCCTCACCCGGGACCTATGAAGATCACGGTCGCCGATGTGACCTCCCTGCGGTCATATTGGGAGAGCGTGGCGGCGTGGCGCTCCGATATCGTCATCCTGGCGGACACCCGCTTGACGCAGGCGGGCCAACGCATCATCGGGCGGCTGGCGCGGCGCACTGGGTGGCAGGAATTCTGGGGGGAGCCCGTGCCGTCGCGGGGAGGCGGGGTGTGGCCGCTATTTCTTGGATTGTCCGCAAAATGTTCCATCGAGAAATCTACCAATTTGAGATGGACTAGGCTCACCGCCCAGTCAGGGAATGACCCCAAGAAAGGGGGGTACTGGGATCCCATGTTACCACTTCGTAATGCAGCAGCACTGCGTCCACCGTCAACGTGTGCAGGAATGTAGGCCTGATCCTACGACGGACCGTAACACAACATCTGTGCATTCAGACTGCAAGTACTCGCGATAACTCGACTGAATCATTCCACAGCCAGAGCCATAAGGTGTGGCACTCTCGCAAGGGTATCTGTGGCTGCTCTGGGCACAACCCTGTATCACAGGTACAAGCAGTTGAGGATGCCTCCAGAAGGCCTCCACTTGGCAGAGAAACTCCCATGGAACCTAGAGAGACTGATGCTTACCGATAGATAAGTGAGCTCGGGTCCCAAGCAATTTTGCATGCCTGTTCTCTCCCAACTGACCCACCCAACCCAACCCACCCAACCCAACCCACCCAACACACCCAACCCACCCGCCCGGAGGCCGCCTGGGTTTTGCCATGGGAGGCCGCTCACCTCCCGCGACAGGCGCCCTGCCGTCGCAATTGTTTCACATCAAAACGGACACCAACGCTCTGCATCCCCCCCCCCCCCCAAACGGAAAGAACCACCGGGGACGAGAGTTGGGACCCTCCCCCATGCATCCCGAGCCATGAGTCAACATGCGCCCAGTAAATAGTTGCCTCCCGTTGGCCAGTTGAGCGCCCACCCCCAGCCCCCTGGCCTTGTCGTCGTGCTGGCCACACGTCAACAGTGGTGCAGTTCACCAGGCCAGCAGCTGCCTCCAGCCGAACTCCCCACCGAAGCACCCCTCCCCCTAGGCAGGAAGGGCTACACCCACTACCCTCGGCCCCGCGCGGCGGGCTTTGGGTACACCGGGGGGGCTGGCACGTGAGTTCCCGGCCGCCCTCCCACAGAGGCGCTGACGCGCCAGGCCAAAATCCTTTGGTGCGGCCACCCAGCGGTGCTGTCAAGATCCTCTTGGTGAGACACCCGCCCCCTTCCCCCCCACTAGCGCACTAGCCTATGCCCTTGGCGAGGCCACCGGGCGGAGCTGTCAACATCCTCCTTGTGAGACAACCCCCCCCCCCCCCCTGAGCGCCAACAATCCCGAAGCAGTGGTGTCAAGACGCTCTTGGTGAGACGCCCCCCCCCCCCCCCCCTCTGTGCTCAGTCGGCCCAAATTTCAGCCAGCACAAAGCGAGGGTGCAGGCCGTGGGCTGGTTTGGCTGGTAGCCCTAATTCCGTTGCCCTCCAGACACAGCACAGTAAAAGTCGAACATCCATCTGACGGGCGGGAGCGCGCGGCCCCGCCCTGTCACACCCTGTCACCACCGGCCATTCACGCTTGCGGTAGGCTACAATGTTTCCTATACCTACAGGCACTCAGAGAACAACGTGGGTGGAGAGGGGGGGCGAGCCACGATCAGGGTTGCAGTGCGCTGTAGGGTGGCATTCCACACCTGTGGCGAGTGGGTAGAAGGGGCAGGACCACAGCTGGGTCAACCTGCCAACGGTTGGTCAAAAGATAGAGACATGCGCGCACCGTCACCTCCGACTCGTGAAAGGTTATTTTCAAACAAGCAGGGAGGGCGGATCTGGGGGGCAATCCGAAGTCCAGAAACGAGCTGGACTCGGAAGAGGTCCGGGGAAGGCGCAGGGCAGAAAACGGCGCCCATACGGATCAACGTGGCGGCAGGGTGTACACCTCCGCCGACCAAAACACGGCTGCCGCAGCTGCACCACGAGGGGCGGTGGCCGTAAGCCCCAGCGCACGCTAACCTGTGCGCAAAACAAAATCAGATGGCAACTGTGCAGAAAACAGAGCGCCGGGGCATCAGTGCTACATGCACCAGCCCACAGTCCAGGCTGAAAGAGAGAAACGGCAATGCAGGGACGGCCCCAAGGCCCGCAGGCGAATAGAGAGAAATGTACACGTGTCGTGCGCCAAGTCCAGGTCAGCATGGCTGCTAATGGCTGCCGCCCGCACCTGAGTGCCAGACTGCTGGGCGGCTGACTGCCCCAGCACAACTGCAGCAGGGCGCAAGATAGGGAACGGCAGCCAGTCGCTAAGGGAAAGCCGAAAGAGAACAACCAGAACCGCGGGCAAAGTGTACCAAATCGGATCCATCAGATGCAAGGGGGGGGGGGGGTCTGGGAAAAAGGCTCAGGTGACAGAGCGCATTCATTAGTGACTACCGTGCCAATCCTAACTATTTGCGGAATCCTAAGTTTTGCGTTGGGTGTTTCGAATTTTATTTAAGCAAAATTTTGCGGCAACACTTAAAACAGGGGAAAAATATTTTTTTTTTGCGATTTTTTTCTGCGGAACCCATTTTTGCGGAGCGTATTGAGACAAAAAAAATTCTATTTTTGCGTTTTTTTTTGGAACCCATTTTTGCGAAGGGCCTGGGGTACCTTGGACTCTGGGATTGCAGTCCAATCCTACACAGGCATACAAACGTTGATCATTTGGACTGTGGGATTGCAGTCCAATCCTACGCAGGCATACAAATGTGGATCAGTTGAACTCTGGGATTGCAGTCCATAGCACAGACAAGCACCAACAAGCAAGTGTTTCGGATGCTTCAACCTTACCAGTTTTCAATGAGCCAGTTCCAAATTTCGTCCATAATAGTGCCCCTGGCATATGAAATGTGGAAACACCAATCGAATTTACAACATGGCCCGACGACTTTTTCTCAAAACCGGTTTGTAAATTCGGTTCTATCTCGATAATAGTGCACAAGGCACATCAAATGCTGAAACAAGGGCACAGAAAGCTGTGCAGAACCATACAACAAAACATAACGCAGCACTATAGAGCAGTGCGAAACAGAAGTATCTTGTACATGTTTATTCTTGTAAAGCAAGCAACAAGGTGTGGTTACCGCAAGGTGTGAGTGAACCCGCCTGGGGGACAAGACCCTTGGTTAGGACCCCGGGGTGGTCCAGAACCCAAGGGGTTCTAACACCACCTACGCGCGCACAGCCTGGCGAGCCACCCCTGTGGTCGCGTTTTGTTCACCTTGGTTTGGGCGAGTGGGCCTGTCTTCCCCCCAGGAGAAACCCTCGGCCCGCGGGTTTACTCCTTTTTACCTCTCAACAACCAAAATCAAATAACGATGGACCCCAGCTGCACAGAACTAGCCCCATTATCTGCTTTGGGGCACAGCAACATCAAAATGCCAGTATCTGGGTCTGCGAGAACTAGCCCCTTTATCTGCTTTGGGGCACACCAATATCCAAATTCAAATATGTCCAACGTGCTCACACAATACCGGACGCTCGTGGGCACCCTGCTTCATAATACATTCTCTGACAGCACAGCAAGGAGCAGAATGGGGTCTGAGAAACAGAAGGTCGGGGGGGTGGGGCAACAGCCAGTGGGGCAAACACAGCATCCGTCCCGCAATTGTGGTATTTCTGCAAAGGGGGGCAGGGGCAAAAAATATTTTTTTTTGCGATTTTTTTTTTGCGGAACCCATTTTTGCGAAGGGCACAAAGCCAAAAATTAACGTTGGACCGGGAATTAATTATTTCCGCAAATAGTTAGGATTGGCACGGTATAAACTCTGGTGCCAAAGTGGTTGGTCACCAAATCCCCGGCAAATGAGGCGTTTCGGCATCCGCTCATCGCGCTAATTCCAAGAATATCATTTTCACTTTTTCCGAATTTTTGGGTCCGGGGCCCTCTCACACCCCCGCCCGCCGCGGGGCTCAGTTCTGTCAACTGATTACTGGCACTTATTATTGCTCGCCCTCCCGTCTGTGTATCGGGTATGTGACAGTGCACGTCATAAACAGTAAGACAAACGGCGCCCGAAGCACCACCGCTCCCAGGCCCTCTGTGATGGCCGGTTTGGCACCAAAAACCGCAGGCGACTCAGAGTCTCCACAGAGTCCGAGTCAGAGCAGGACTCTGCTGTGCCCAGAAGAGTCAGAGCTGGAGGCTCCAGCGTTTTGCAGAAGGCAGAGTAAAGACGGGGACAAGGCTGTGGTCCGGGAAATCCGTGCACCGCAAGCGAAAAGCTGCATTGTCTGTTGATCGGCCCGGCGAAGAACGTTGACAACGCGTCCGCTGGACGCGCTCCACAGCCGCACCGTCTTGTCATACGAAGCCGAGGCAATGATGTTGCCGTCCGGTGAAAAGCACACAGCGCTGACCGAACCGCTGTGGCCCTCGAGCGTCTGCAGCAGTTGCCCGCTGGACGCGCTCCACAGCCGCACCGTCTTGTCCTCCGACGCCGAGGCAATGATGTTGCCGTCGGGTGAAAAGCACAGAGCCTTGACGAAATGGCTGTGGCCCTCGAGCGTCTGCAGCAGTTGCCCTGCATCGACATCCGTCAGATCCGTCCCATTCAGATTTGCGTAGTCCAGAACGGTCCCCTGAAGATCAGCCCCTCGGAGGTTGGCCTCGCTAAGGTCAGCCCAGCACAATTGTGCACACTGTAAATTCGCCTTCATGATCTGGATGCCTCTCAAGTCCTTCCCTGACATTGGCTGACGAGCGGCATTCAACAGGCTGATGCTGTTGGCTGCACATTGCCCTTGTTCGGGGCGACCTTTCGAAGCCAACACATTGTCCCACAGTTTGGCATAGACTTCTTCAGCATCTTGTTCAACGCCTGCACATTGATCACCAAAAAAACGCAGCACCGGGAAATCAGAGGGCAGATCGATTGACGACAGCAGGGCTTCCGCATGACTCTGCTTCAAGGTCTTGAGCAAGTGGGCGGCTACTAAATACTCCTGCACTGACTTGTGGCGGAAGCTGAACCATGATTCTGGATGAAAATCATGAACTCGCAGCAGACACCGCCGGAACCAGGAATACTGCCCCAAGTCCCCAACCTGCCTCTGCACTGTGCCAGAACTGTGAAGTTCCATGCCAAGCGCATGACTTCACCGATTTCCTCGATCATTTCCGCCTCCGAGGCTCCGTTGTTTCGCCAGCAGTGGCACAGCCATCGCTCGTAGAGTTGGGACGGACGTACGAAGTGCCCGAAATCGGTGGAGTTTTCAAGGTACAAATCCACTGCCATTGTCAATCGGAACGGGGAGGTGTACGACTCGCGGATTTTGGAGCTTTTCATTTGCTGAAACAACACCGCCGCCTCTTTCTCCACTTGTTCCTTCTCGTTCTTCTTCGTCTTTACGGCGCCGGAACTAGCGCCTTGAGGAGATGGGGATGCAAATCGGACACCACCGGAAGCAGCGTCGCTCTGGCGGGACAACAACCGCAAACTCAGATATTCCCGGATGTGCTTCTCCTCGAAGCCCTGGATATAAAGAAGCTTCGCGCCCTGCGTGCACTTGCCGTAGTCTCGGATGTGCTCCTGCCGGCATGTCACAATCAGTTTGACGTTCCACTCATCAAATCCATTCAGTTCCCACCAGCTTGTGGCGTCCGGATGGCGCGGCACCTCATCGAGACTGTCTAAAATAAGCACCAACGGATGAGCCCGAAGCTGCTGCAAGCCCTCCTCTGTGAACCCGAATGTCTTCACCAAATGATCTACCAGACCCTTTTGCGCAAATGGCTGCTCGACAGAGGGCAGTGACACAAACAGCCACGTACGGTCCAAGTACTGGGTTTGTCTGGATAGCCACAGAGCGCAAGTCGTCTTTCCCATGCCGGAGCCGGCAGCAATCAACAGCACGTGCGCCCCATCCTGCTGCACAAATTTCGTAATCTCGGGTTGAATGCAGCTGGACTCCCGGGCCAAAGGATGCTGCTTCACGAACGGGGGCACATAGTTGCTGAGAAAGGAATCGTAGATGAACCCCAGTCCAGCCAGGGCAGCAAACTGGAGCTCCAAGGGGAGGGGCTTGCCAGCCACCTTTAGAGTGACAATGGTGATGTTGAGTGCCAGCATCTGAAGGATCGATGTAGGCAGTACACTGCAAACCTCCAGCCTCACGTCGAGAGTATGCAGATACTCCATCTCCTCAGGGAATCGTGAAATGTAATAGACCGGCCGGGCCTCGTCCGACAGGATGACGAAGTAGCTGCCGACCGTGGCATGCAGCCCCGCCTTGCCCTCCATGTCGATGAAGTGGACGGCCTGCTCTCGGTCGGAGCTGGCGCTGATAACGCCCGCCCAAGCCCCCGTCAAACCGGGCGGGTACTCGTACGCCTCCACCTTCCGTCTCATCCCTCGATACAGCACCATCGATGTGGGCGGCAGGGCTCGGAGGGCCTGGTCCAGAAGGGTGGCGAAGGGCAGGAAGAGCTGCCACTTTGCCTCCAGCTCCGCATCGATGGGCTCCGTCTTGCCGTACGCTCGGCACAACGCATTGAACTCTCTGTACCACTGAAACGAGGACGAGACTTCGGGTTTATTGTTGTGGTAGTCGTCGTACATCTCCCAACTATACACCAAGATGACCAGAGCATGTGAATCCGACACTTTCGGGTACTGATAGCCCCGGATCTCCTGCACAAGTTTGTCCGGCAAAGTCGTCCTCTGCTCTTCGTTCGTGTTCTGCAGACGACCTTGATCTTCAGCAGCGTGGTCTCCGGTTGTTCGGCCCTCTGGCCTTCCCTCACCGACTGTTCAAGCACACGCATCATGTGCTCCACCTGCTCCGGCTGCGGATGGGGCTGGTACCCGGACCGGGGAACGCCCTCAGCCAGTCCTCAAATCGGCCGGGACTCGATGTGGCAGGAAACTGGAATCGCCCCGTGAAGAAGATGTGGAAATCGCCGGCGGAAACAAGGGGCTGCTTTTCATCTAGAGTAGAGGGTACGTGCCCTGCAGGCACTGGAGTAGGATGTGCTCCAGGCTGACGAGGGGGCACTGCAAGGGGCATGATGTTGGACGAGGGCTGCATTGCAACAACACGCAACCGCATCTCATCAATGGTGGTCAGCACAGCACTGCACTGCGGAGCGCTCAGCTGAAGTTCTTTGGAGGCGAGGATCTCGGAAACAGACTGCAGCACAAGGGTTACAGCGTGGCTCCATGCCGGGCAGTCTTCTGCAGCATGTTGCTGCCAGCGGCCACGGAGCTGCGAAGCCAAGTGAATCGGATTGGATGCTGGATAGGCGGCTTGGATCAGGCTGTCCATCTCATCCTGTGACTGCGCAGCGCGAGGCGGGGCCGCAGGAGTTGGCGTACGATGTGGACTCAGAGGTTGGGTGTCCCCGAACATTGAACGCAAGGTACCCGCAGAGAACGGCCGCCTGTGGGAAGGGCGGTCACTTTGGAGCAACAGCTCCTGATCAATGATCTGATCCAGGTCATCCATGTAGTACTCGTGTTGGCTGGCGATGTCCGCATCATCTTCACACCTCAGGGAAGCGAGGTTGTGGGCCATAGGTTGTCAAAAAACAGAGAAAATTAAACTGCAACTGTGAACAAGAGGGACAGTGGAGCCAAACTGGGGTTTCTGGGGAAACCTGGGTTCCCCTTGGGGACCAGGAAACGGAAGAACAGACCTTTTGCCGCCCCCCCCCCCCCCCCCACAGAAATGGGGCCGGACCAAAAGCAGGCCCGGCACGCGCCCCCCGCCCCCCCCCCCCAGCATGCCCTCGCACCCTCACTGCAGGCCGACACATGGTGATTGAGGTCCCTCCCCACTCGGAAAGGGGGCGGATGCCGAACGACGAGTATGTTGGGATGTGGGACCCGCATGGTAACCCAGCAGGTGGTCCTCCTCTCCCTAACAAGTGAACACCACGAGCCAATGGATAATGAACGGATAGGTAGACCCATCCACTACTCTACCCCCCCTCTCAAGGCCTAAAAAGTGGAGGTTGTGAAGGGCTCACAGCTTGACCACTGTGGGTATCCCTTGAGCAGCCTGACCAGGGAACCTCCACATGTGCGCGCGCCCCTCCAACTTCATCACAGACGCCAGGGCCAACACAGCCCCGGGCACTCCAGTGTAGTTGTGGGCGACCCCTAGAGGCCAGACAGCCACCTGCCGACCCCCCCCCCCCCCTTCGACTACCAAGAGGGGTGGCGAGCGGCGTCACCCTCGGGGTCCCGCCTCGTCACAGGTGACCAGGGCGCAACAGGCTCACTGGGAGCTCTGCTCCCTTGAGTGCTCCTGGGGCAGGGAAGTGCTCAGCACACCCCAAGACCTTCCTTCTACTGGGACGCTCCCAGCCGGTCTGGCACTCGGTGCAACGCTACCTGTGACCCTCTGGGTCAGCCAAGGAGCACCTCAGACCACACGCCCCGTGCACCCCTCTGGGTTTTAGTCGTGGACTGGAGGAAGCTGCCGGTCACCCGACCCACAGACTCCCTCAGCAGCCACGTGGTAGGGCACCCATGCCCCGCTGTTGGGGCCCGGAGCACCGGGCACACACAACCCCCCACACGCGCCAACCACAGCCCGCTGGAGAACGACAAAGGTGTGCCCCTGCCTTGAATGCCCCCCCCCCCCCCCAGGACCCCAGCACGCGCGGACACACAGGCACGGCGGCATCTCCCTCCCACCAGCGCCTTGGTGGGGTTCGGGGGCCGTTAGCAGTCTGGGGGCTGTGAGACCAGACAACCGGGGTAGGGCCCGGTTGAGCTGGTGAGGGAAGGACATGCTTGCCGTGGGAGCCCGCCTCCGGTGCAAGCCACGACCCAACCCAACCAACCCAACCCCCCCCTCTGTGGCTGCCACGGCTGCCTGCAACCCCTGCCCTCCCACCACTCCCCCCCAAGCACACGCCAACTGCGCCTGCTCCTTTGCAAGATGGTGCGCCGGAGCACTGGCACGACTTCGCGAGGAGTAAGACGACCGCACCAGCAAGAATAGGAGCACCGCGAAAGGGCTCTAGCGCGCGCCAACACACGCACTGCGGCGCGCGAAACGCGCGCACAAACACGAGCGACAGATGCGCGCACCCCACACCCCTCGCCCGGAGCCTGCACCACACAACACACCCCTCAGCGACAACGCCGGGCACAACAACGCGCGCACAGCGGCATGTACAACGCTATTTTGCACGCCCCAAACACGTACCCGCCTTCCTTCCTCGCCACTGCTCTTGTCCCATCCCCACAGTCACCATCATGGCCCACTCATTCATACAACTCTCCCAAGAAGAACATCGCGAACAGGTGGGTTACACCGACGCGTGGCCTCTCTTGTCGCTGTCTTATGACCAGCCGTCGCAGCGCCTGACCATCGCAGGTTGTCATCACACCGGGAGGATAGATGTCTTCGAGATAGACCTGAACAAGTCTGTGTTGTCCGCTCCATCCTATTATGGTGGTGGAGCCTCACGCGACAGCTTCTCCCGTCGGAGCAAGCTCACCTAGAGGAGCACCTGTCGGGCTCCTGGTTGCTGTATTGCGCGGCAATGGAGCTCTGCATTGACTCGGCTGCCGACGCCACCGAGACTGAGCGCCACGACTTAGTGAAGGAGGCCGCCCAGCACTGCACGCCTTTTGGCGAGGGGCCTATCCGCACCCTCGAGTTCCGCTCGCTGCTGGAGACGCTGGCCCTCTAGCGCCAAATCAAGCCCATCATTCTCCGGGTGCCACTGCTGCACTGGCTGTCCATATGGGCAGCGCGGCACACGGGCGCCCTACTACGATGCCCCTAGATACAAGCTACCAATGATGGAGCCGGAGCGATCCCCGGTGCCCCGGTACTTCGCCCAGCACCCTGCCCCATCACAACGCAAGCTTGGTATCAGGAACTTCGGGCACGTGAACGAGACGGCTCCATCACCTTCCCCACTGCATCCACCGTGCTGGCCGCCACCGAAGCCAAAGCTTGGGCTGTAGCCAACCCCCCCCCCCCCCGGCAGCTCCGCGGCGCTCGCGGACCGCCCGTCACCAAATGCTCCGTCCGCCCCCTCCCTCCCCGCCCTTTGTTTTCTTCCGGGCCGAGCCACTGTTGAGGCCTCCATCCAGCTAACGGTGCAACGCCCTTACGGGGGGAGGGTGTTAGTCGTCGCGTTGGACGGGGCATGCGGGCCGGCAGTGGTGGCGTATGCAGCAGTGCTGGTTGACGACGCTGAGGTGCACTCAATGGTTCAAGTTGAAGACCCTGACTCCGTCGCGGAGGAGTGGCCGGGTCGCTTTTTTGGGCTCCACCTCCTGCAGCAGAACCGGCCCTCATCCTCTGTGCGCGTCCTCGCTCTGGCGAACAATACGCCACCACCGAAGCTGAGGACCACCTGCCTTTTGGCATCCCGTTGCTGAACCGCCTTCAGGTCAAATACGCGCAGGGGCTGCACGCGTACGAGGCCGAGGAATTCTATGTGCCGGCCCAGTCCCTCAGACGCTCGCTCACTTGCAGCGCGCTGCGCACATCAAGGCGACCGGGTGTCTGCCCCTGTCTGAGCGGGGTACAATGCCCTTTGCAGCAGCAGTGGGCGATGTTGTTCTTCTCACGTCTGGGGGCGTTCCTTACTTGCCTCACTCCGTGGCACTCGAGCAGTGGTACGTCGACCTGGCCCCAAAGGTGCCGCAACTGGACGCCATGGTCACGCGGGATCCGTCAGCGGCGGCCTTGTGGCGGAGCCTTGTCGTGGACGCCGACTACTCCGCGGACGCCATCAACGTTGCCGCTTGGGTGCGGGCAGCCGTTGCCATGCGGCCACAGGTTGCGGGCGTCTTCCATTGCCCGTTCTGCGGCGTGTCGTGCCCTGGGTGGGGCAAGCACGTGCTCTTCCACTGTGGCAAGGTGGCCCTTGCAGTGCAGGCGGGTTTTAGGGCGCCGCTCCTCAGGTTGGCAGGGCCTTTAGGAGTGGTCCGCTGGGGTGCTAAATCGCGGGCTGGAGATCCCGGGCTCTGCCCCATAGTCGTCCCAACCCCCGCCCTGCCCGCGGGTGATGTATGTGACCTGTCCTAGCATACTGCTGGCACCCGCAGATTCCCTCCCACCGTGGCTGCACCTTGGCGAACGCAATCCGGCCATGATCGAGTACATGGAGATGGTGGCTCCGTATGCCGGCTCAGAGTCCTGGGACTTGTTCTACCGACAGTCCGACGGGGTAGTGCGTGGCTGGCCCTATGGTATCGGCTGGCAGGACACGGCTTGCCTGATGGCCGTCTTGCATCTCTACCACCGTGCAGTCACTTGCCTCTGGGCTGCAGCTGGTCTGGGGGTCGCAGCCCTAGCTCCTCCAGCGCTAGTCCCAGAGCCCACCAATGCGCGCTGCAAACGCTTGGTGGTAGTGGGCATTGACACAGCGCCAGAACTTGACCCATCGCGTCTTCACGGCCTGCACGGAGCCTCCTAGGGGGTGCCTGCAAGTTCGGGTAGGGGGCAGGCTCTGGGTGGTAGCGCATGAGGTGTCGCTGCCTGCGCATGTGATGCACTCCATGTCCTCCTTGGCCGCGGTGGTGCCACGCTCCGTCTCCATTGTACGTGATCACCCGCCGCAGCCCTCAGCGGCCGACACATTGTCCACCCCGCGTCCATAGCCTGACCATGGGCTGGGCCGATTGCGGAACGGCGTGCAGGAGCGGCAGCGTAGCTCCGGAGCGGGTCGAGCGTCGAGGCGTGCTTCTTCACCAACGCGGCGTCTGCGACTTCATTAATGGTTGTGCCGCTTCCAGAGGACCCATCCCTCCCGGGGTCTGTAGCCCTAAAGCCGGAAGAGTCCAACCCAACCCCCCCCCACCGCCCGCCCGCCCCAGCCGCCGCGCCCGCCCGCCCCGCCTGCCCGCCTGCGGCGCCCGCCCACCCGCCAACTCACCAACCCACCCGCCCACGCGGCCACCCACCCGACTACCCGCCCGCCCACCCACCCGGCCGGCGACCCAGCCACCTGCCCACCCGCCCCCCCGCTCACCCACTCACCCAACCACCCAGCCACCCCCCCATCCACCCACCGGGCCACCCACCCGGCCACCCATCCACCCGCCCCGCCCCGCCTACCCGCTCCGCCCCGCCTGCCCACCCACCCACGCACCCGCCTGCCCACCTACCCGCCCGCCCGCCCAACCGCCCGCCCGCCCGCCCGCCCGCCCACCCACCCGGCCGGCCGCCACCCACCCACCCGCTCGCCCGCCCGCCCGCCCCGCCCCACTGCCCCGTCCCGCCCCGACCTGCCCCGTCCCGCCCCACCCCACCCATCCACCCATCCACCCACCCACCCACCCACCCACCCACCAACCCGGCCGCCCGCCGGCCCCCCAACCCAACCCACCCAACCCAACCCACCCATACGCCTGCCCACCTGCCTGCCCGCCCGCCTGCCCACCCGGCCACCCACCCACCCACCTGCCCGCCCGCCCGCCCTCCCTCCCTCCCACCCACCAACCCACCCACCTCCCGGCCACCCACCCGCCCGCCCACCCACCTGGCCACCCACCCGCCCGCCCACCCACCTGGCCACCCACCCGCCCGCCCGCCCGCCCACCTGTGCACCCACCCACCCACCTGGCCAACCACCCACCCACCCATCCGCCCGCCCGCCCGCCCGCCCGCCCCCTCCCGTCCGCCGGGTTTCACCTGCATTTAACGACCGAATGGCAAACGAAATGTTGTGTATGTGCGTGCGTGCGTGCGTGCGTGCGTGTGTGAAGGCGGGCGTGAAGGCGGGCACGGGCGGGCGGGCGGGAGGGGCTGAGCGGGCGGACGGGAGGGGGCGGGCGGCCCGGCACACATGTCCATACAAGAAGGAGAGTTTTGCATTGTGGACTTGGCTGCGGCCCATGTCACGATCCATGGATGCACATGGTGCATTTTTGGCACTGCTGGGCCTTGTTGCTCGTTGTTCTTGGCATCAAATTTGACACACCCACACCCACACCCACCCACCCACCCACCCACCCACACACACACACACACACACACAGTGCATCGATGTAAGCAGAAAAGTCGGTTCTCAATAAAGCACTTACATTTCACAGTGAAAGGCAGTCAATTGCCACGCAAAATTGTAGGTCAAGATAACACTTGAAACCCTCACTAATGTAATGTAACCAGCAAAAGCCAAATTCGAACAGCAAAGCACATTGCAAAGAATGCGCTTTGTTTTTGACAACCCAGTCTTCGAAATTCGGGCAGTGGTGGGTGGGTGGGACAACCATAGTGCCCAATTGGAGTTTTAAGGTTTTCGGCCCCCTTGCTGTCTTTGTATGTGGGTTCATGCACGGCTGTCGCCAGTGTTTCATTCCGTTCATCCTATAACAGGAGCCCCACCGTGCCAGTCGCAGTGCAAATCCCTGAAACATGTCTTCATAAGACGCGTAGTGGCCATTGGTTTAGACAAACTCATGTCAAAGTACGATCCCATTGCCTGCCATGCTTTTCATTATGATTCATTTGCTTGAAGCTATCGCTGTATCCCAAACGTTCCTTGATTTCAGTTTTGAAATCATGGATGCACGCATCAACGCGGATCAAGCCAACCCTGGCTTTTGTGCAGCCCGTGCTCAGTCCATTTGTTCACTTGTCGTCGCCCAATGCCGTTTTGCATTTGCAGTGGGTTTGATGGCTTGGCTTCGTGCAATTTTTTTCAATTATTTTATCGCTAAAGAGGCATTTGCTTTGTTTGTTCAGTGTTGCACCCGAGTTGCACAGCGCCAAATGTGCTGAATGATTTGGCAGCTTGGGTGTGCGCCAGATACAGGCAACGCAGAGATGCAGCATTTCACATGCATGCAAAAGCCATACGCCTACGTTCAGCACAATTGACTTATCAAATGATTGCATTTTGCACACCAATGTTTGTTGACTGCCCCCAATTTGGAAGCACGCTGGAACAGGGGGCTGGCATTGTTTCTTCTCATTCTGTAGACAAGTCCGTTGTGTGACACGTCCGCTAAAGCGCGCGGTGCACACGGTGCGTGCGGTGCAACTGAGGCACCCTCTTAGCAATGCGCGTCTGAAACATTACTAAGCGTGCAACAAGCACGGCAACGGGCACAATGACACTGCAAGCACCAAATGTTGCAGGACGGAACTGTACTATTCCATGATAATATTCCCCTGACCGATAGGCATCAAAAAGACCCAGCCCAAACTCACTGGTGCCCATGCATGCATGGACAGCCTGTCACAGCCCCAAACAAATCGTTGTCATAACTGAAGCCGAACTCTCCTGAAAGATGTAGCATCCTACAAAATGGCACACACGGTTGTAGGGAGCACAAAGGGGAGGCATTAGGGTGATGACACCCTGGAAAACCTGTCGATGCCCAAAGCATTCGTATGGATTGGTTAGAGGGTGGCCACGGATGGGACCGTGTGCAGAAAGACTCGCTGCAGAATTCCTCCGGCAAATGCCAGACCTTGCTTTCACTTTGACGGGCAAGATATAACATATGTGCAGGATAAAGGGATGGATGCGCCTCGTCGACAGGAGTTCGGGTTAGGGGGACAGGTTGCCTGGTTTTGTGGGTTTTGCATGATTATAGTAAACATACCCATTGGAAAAACTATACCACAGAGGGGTCTGAAAAGCAGCACAAAACCACACCAACAGGTCACACAAACCACACCAACAATCAAAGCAACTGTCTCTCGATGCCCCATGGCATGAGCGAAATGGTTGGCAGAAAGAGCGCACGAGGAACATGAGTATGGTTGTCCAATCTGCGACTGCAATGAATTGCTCAGGCAACCTCATTCGAAATTCTTGGGTGGGCGTGCACAGCGCGTCCTGTTTCCTCGTCGAGTCCATCAAATTGAACACAAATCTGAGGAACACAAATCTGAGGATAATCGGAGGATGAGGATTCCCTGCTGCCTGCTACCACTGTATGCCACTACACCTCAACATTCTGAGCACCTACTTCAGAATCCACGCCTGCAAAATGGAGGTGAATCGACTAAATTTCCCCTTCCTCTTGTGTAGTGGAGTCTCCAAAGAGGAGAGGGGTGACGTGGCTACGCCCGGGGGGGGGCGACCCCTCGGTTCTAGACGCCAACTACCCCCCCCCCCAACTAACTGTTGGCTGGAGGCCCCTTGGGGGGGGGGGGGGGGGGGGGGGGGGGGGGGGGGGGCATCGGAGGGGGGGGGTCAAGGAGGG